>PVHY01004545.1:0-92987 GCA_004024945.1 Uropsilus gracilis
AAAAAAAAAAAAAAAAAAAAAAAAAAAAAAAAGACACTAAAAGCTGCTGTTAATATTCTGGAGTATGCCATCTACTAGTTTTGGCTCTATATGTATGTGTAAGTATATATCCATGTACACATATGCACCTATACGCAAATGTACACAAATAGTTTGGGTTTTATTTACATTAATTATTCATCTATATAGTATATATATGAGTATACCTATTTTTGAAGTGTATGTACATATACTTCGTAGATACATGATATATATATCATCAAGTATATGTACATTTACTTCATATATATATCATGTATCTCATATATATCTCATGTATCTACAAAGTAAATGTACAGGCAAAGATATTTAGCTTCTAGGATATATTCTTTACCTGTCTATATTTACTTAGGATAAATTCCTGGAAGTGGAATTGCTGAATCAAAGGGCACTCTTGAGTGTAAACTTTTTTGTCATGCACTGTTGAATTTAGACTCCCTTCTTAAAAAGTGAAAATGTCATGTAAATAAATCACTCACCTGGTAGGTTCTTGGAAGAAAGATGCAAGTAGAAGAAACATCATAGTTTAGTAGAAACTGGTGGACGGGGTGTCAGGAGACTTGGAACCTCGTGTTAGAACTGGCATTGACTGACTTTTGCATGTTTCTTTATTAGAAAGGTGACAGTGTAAATCGGAATGGAAACGCACATTGAATGTTAGTAAGATGTGATGGGTTCGAGTGGGCTCTGGCAGAGACACTTCCCCGCATGTGCTCATCTTTCAAGTATTAGCTTGGTCATCTTCTCTGGAAAATTCATCACACATGCATCCTCCCAAAACAAGCGGTACTTTCTCCTTTTGCCATCTTCTAGCTGTGGCTTTGATTTTTAATGTTGAGCTACTTAGGATGATCTTATTCGTCTCCTGAAAGAGCTTTGCATGGCATAGTTCTTGGATGACTATTTCTGTGGAGGCTTGGTTAGTATTCATGGGGTAGGTTCTTCCAGAGAGATCTGTGGACTAGTTTTTTGGGTCCCCGCCAATGGAAGCACAGAGCCTAGTCTTCTCCCCATGGAGCACCAATTCCACTCTGCAGAGCTCACCCTGTTTCTATAGTTCTAGAAGTTGTTCCCAAATGATGCTCTCCTTTTCTGATACTTTTCTGTTCAGCAACACGGTAGTTCTCAATCTTTGGTGTGTATGAGAATTTCTGGAGCTTTAAAAAATTACAAAACAAATTTCTAGGCTCTCCTTCAAGTTCGCTGAGTCTGTCAGGTCAAGCTGAGACCAGTGCCTTTAGTAGCTTAGCTGCTTTTGGGGTTTTATTACTCGGCATCTGGCAGGTTGGTGTTCAGATCCCTGCTCTACCACCTACCAGTTGGTGTCTCCAGGGGAATGCCACTTGGCCACTGTAAGTCTCAGAGCCTCATCGCTGAAAAAAAAGAGGACAAAAATAATACCAAGCTCAAAGGACTTTTTAAATGATTATATAAGCAAATATACTAAAGCACTTTTAAAGAAAGCTCAAAAATCCTTCCCAAAGCTTCAGTCCTAGTCTTGGTCTGTACTTCTGGGTTCTTCCCAGGCATGGTTTATTCATTTCTTTTGAAAATAGCATTTTTTTCCAACTTGTGGAAGTTAATATTCTCATTATAGGAAGTTAGAAGACATAAGCAAAGAACTGAAAAGTCATGTACAATGTGGAGCATTTATATTGAAATTTATATGCCCTTTCGTCCTTGTCTGCATGTGCACATACACGTAACTGAGTATACTTTAAGATGGTTGAGCTCATACAGAATGTATCCTACTTTTTCACATATCATGAGTATCTCTCAGTGTCCAAGTCCCAGGACCCTGAGTATTTTGCTAACCAAGCCTAAAATACCAATGAAGTCCAAGGAAACATCTAAAAGGACAAAGGCAGTCAACATCTGGAAAGAGATGTAGTCAAAGATACAGTTAAATAGTTACTACCCAATTTAAAAGGAGACACAAAAAAGTGGAGTAAAGTAAGTATGCATCTTAGACAGTTTGTGTCAAATCTGTACTGTACCATTAACATTTTAGCTGATGTGTTGTTTTTGTTTAACAATGTATTCCAGTGTAGCCAAAAGAAATGAACACAAACTTCACCAGTTATTATCAGATAGTAAATAGGAGCAAACGGGCATATAAACCTGCCCTTCCCTACTTCCTACCCCAGCAGCCCTTGCAGACAAGTACTAGTACACTCTTCAGAAGCAGTTTGGCATTCTATTTCCAGGATGTTTCTTTTCTATTAATTTTACTAAAAGTAATTAACTGATTCACCAATTCTATCAGACTCTGTCTCCCCAAAACTTAATGTTGCAAAGTAAGGACCAAGATAGACAATAAACAAGAGCTCTTTAAAGAGTCAATGTAGAAATACCTGTTGCTGTGGGAAGCAGCTTAGCAAAGGGCATTCCCAAAAAGCTACCCCTTCTAGAAACCCTGAGAAATGAGCATCTGTCAAGGGTTTCTTCTACTAATTTTAATGTACTCTGTACTTCTCAGTATATAATTTCTTTGCTTTGTACATACATAGCAATACTAATGAGTGGATCATCTGAATCTGTGTAAGAATACCTGGCTTAGAAGTCTTCTGCCTGCACTACCTCCCTTCTTCTCCAGCTAGCAAGCAGCTCAAAGAGACAAAGTTTAATAATTCCATCCCAAAGGTAGTTACTCCTGTGAAGGGGTTTAAGGTGTGTTCCTTCGCAAAGATTAGATACTTCAAGTGTTTACTGTGTAACAATAGCATTGAATAAACTATACACCTCCTGCAAAGCCTGGAATTCAAAGGTGTCCTCTAAATGTGAATATTGTGGCAGAGAACTCTCTTCATTATCAGCCCACTGGACAAATACCAGTTTCCCAAAGTTGTTTTCAGAAGCTACAAGGAAAGCATAGGAGGCTCATATTAGTTGACCATTTCTTTTGTCAACACAACCTCTTTGTTACCAAGACAGCTAGATGCTTGTCCACCGTCTACACAGCAAAGTAGAATAAAATGCAGAGAGCATGCAGGACACCATCATCCTTGCTACCTCTAAGCATACTGGGGTCGAGCTCTTCCTTCTCATACTTCCTCATTCTCCTCCCTCATCCTCAAGCACAGACCTGCTCTGCTCAAAGAGGACATTTAATAACTCCGTTTCCAAAAGATGGCATTCTGTTCCAAATCTCTTGTGGTTTTTAAATTACTTTTGCTGTATAGACCTTATGACTGTAGCTCCAGATGCTTTTATGGGTCCCATTAGAATTCTCACTGAAAGAATTCTTGCAGTGTTCAAAACTTTGTTACATTTCTGGAACATTTTCCCCATTCTCCAAATTGTTTGGTTTTCCCCTTTACCTGTGTCTTGTGGTGGTATAGAACCCAATGTCTTCCCTCTTTGCTGTGTGTGCATTTTTAAAGTTCAGACAGGTTTTTTTTTGTTGTTGTTTTTGTTTTTTTGAGACTAGGTCTCGATTTTTGCCTGTGGAATGGAACCGCAGGCTCACGGTACCACAGACTCAAGCTGAAGACTAAGCTTCCCAGGTAGCTGGGATTACAGGCACGCGCCACCACGCCCAGCTATATTTTTTGGATCTAGGTCTGGCTACGTGCCCCCAGCGGGACTCGAACTGTGATCCCTGGCCCTGACCACAGCTTCCTAGGCTGCCGCTTACAGGCATGCGCCACCATGCCCGGTCTAAAGTTCAGTTTTTTAAGAGCACTTTTTGGTTCATCACAAAACCGAGGGGAAGCACAGAGATTTCCCAGATACCCCTGTCCCCACACACATGTACAGTCTCTGCCAGAGTGCTCCCTTTATTTACATTGGGGGAGCCCGCATTGACACAGTATAATCACCCAGCTGTGGAGCTGCAGCTCTGTAGTTTACATTATGGTTCACTCCTAGGTATGGACTAATGTCTGATGACAGATAGTCATCCTTGTGGTATCACAGAGAGTGTTTCACTGCCTTAAAAATCCTCTGTACTCTCCTGACCCTCCCCCCACTTCTGGCAACCAGTGATTTTTTTTTGTATGTTTCATAGTTTTATCTTTCACGGAATGTTGTATACTTGGGATCATACATTATGTAGTCTTTCTAGACTGACCTCTTTTACTTAGTAATATACATTCAAGTCCCTTCGGGTTTTCTTGTGGCTTGATAGCTCATTTCTTTTTGAGCGTTGTGTTATATTTCATGATTGGATGTACCACAGTTTATTTACACAGTCATCTACTGAAGGACATCTTGGTTGCTTCCAAGATTGTCAGTGATGAGTAATTATAAATAAAGTTCCCATAAACATTTAGTGGTTTTAATGGAAATGTAACTTTTGAACTCCTTTGGGCAAATACCAACGAATTCATTGCTGGATAATATTGATGGTATATGTTTAGTTTTGTAATAAGTTGTCAGACTTTCTTCCAAAGTAGCCGTCCTACTTTGCATGCCCACTGCTGATGACTCAGAGTTTCTGTGGTCACATCCTAACAGCTCCGGATGTTGCTAATTTTTGGATTTTGCCCATTTTGATAGGAATGTGGTGGTATCAGAGCCTTTCAATTTGCATTTCCCTGGTGACATATGATGTGGAGCATCTTTTCATGTGCTTATTTGCCATCTGTATAACTTATTTGATGAAATACCTGTTAAAACCTTTGGCCTATTTTTTTATTTGGGTGGTTTGAATTGTTATTGTTGAGGTTTCAGTGTTTTTGTGTATTTTGGAGAACAAGGCCTTATCAGTTGTATCTTTTGCAAATACTTTCTCCCAGTCTGTGACTTGTCTTCTCATTCTCTTGACATTGTCTTTCACAGAATGTAAGTTTTTCATTTTAATGATGTCCAGGTCACAATTATTTCTGTCATAATTCAAGTCTTCAGTATCCTATCTAAAAAGCCATCACCTTTCCTAAAGTCAACTGGGTTTTTATTTTATATTATGTACCAGGCATTCTATCGTTTTGCATTTTAACATTTATGCCCATGATTCATTTTGCATCAATTTTTGTGAAGGGTGGATGGTCTGTTTTGATTAAGATATTTTTGCATGTAAACGTCTAATTCTATAAATGTTTGTTGAAAAGATTATCTTTGCTCTGTTGTATTGTCTTTGCCTCTTTGTCAAAGATCAGTTGGCTGTAATTTGTGTGTGTGCTTTTCTCAAATCTATTATTAAATACTCCTGTTTTTTTTTTTTTCCTGCCTTGTTTCTTGGTTCATTCCTTTTTTCCTATTTTATAGCTCTAGTAAATTATACTTTACCTACTTTTATTATCTTCCCAGCCTTCAGTCTCCTTTCTTCCAACCCTGGAATATTTATTTCTAATCTCATTCTCTTTCCAAAGCTAGCTGGTTCTAATGGAGAATATCAAAGGAATTGTAGAGTCTCTGCATTGCAAGGGATCTTAAAAGTTATTTTGTTCACACATGTATCTTTTGATTGAATATTTTCTCCAGTTCTGCTGGACAACTTCTGTCAAGTTCCTTATGCTAAGCTTGAATTCCTCCAGTGGTAGGAAATTCATTTTTTGAGTGCCACATTCCATTTTTTGGTGTTAACTATGGGTTAAGATTGAGTTCTCCCTTAGTTCAGGTCAACCATACCCTTGTAGTTTCTACTACAGGCTTTGACTCTGCCCTAAGCATTTGCAGAACAAGGATAATCCTGCTTCCCTCTGAAACCCCTTTAGCTATGTAAAGAAAGCATTTCTCCATGCCAAAGCTGTTTGTCTTTTGTCCAAGCTAAATCTCGAGCTTGGTTGGTTCCTCTCTCCAATTCCTTTATAACTGATTTTTAGCCTTTTCCATCTGTAGGGTAAGGGAGTTGGTCAGGCTTTTTCTTCATTAGCTTGGATAACTAGCAGCTGTGATGTTGTGCCCTCCCCTGCCCCAGTGGGTGTGGGCATGTGTGAGTGGGCACACCTGGGCCTGGGAGGCAAGGATAAAGGGGGCACAGAGAGAAAAATAGAGCACTGGAACAAGTATGAGAAGAGAGCACCAGAGACAGAGGCCAGAGTGTGAAGATTTTGGGAGTCTGAGGCTCACCTACCTCCTGGCCTAGTGTGTCTGTGGATCTGCTAGACCCAATAAAGAACCTGTGCAAATGGGTGAGCCTCATGCTTGCACAGTAATTGGCATCAGGACCAGGCTGTTTCCCCTACATTTGGCAATGAGGATGATGATCTTGTACCATCATATTCCCATTTCTGTAAACCTTAACATTTACTTGTGTTCACCTTGAGTTATGAAACCCAGAGATCAATGTTTTACTGCCAATGTGGTCCCTAATATAAAGTGAACCAAACTATACATCCTGTGTTCTTTTAATCACCTGTGTTCTTTTAATCACCAGTGTTCTTTTAATGCAAGCTGAAATCTCATTAACATTTCTGACACCCATAGCCTGTCTTGGCACATAATGAATTTACTAATGAGTAAAAGCCCCAAATCATATCTCATAAACCCATATCTCCTCCACTTGTACTCAAGTGCAGAACTCTTGCATTTGTTCTTGATAACTTTCATCTTGTTAGAATAGCTTTTTGCTATTCAATAGCTATAACTTGTCAGACTAAAAAAGTGTATCCTTGTCAGCTCATAGATATTACACTAAATAAAATAAAACCTGAGAAACTCTTTTGAAGACATCTTAGTGTAGCTGTAGCTGATGGTGTTCATCAAAGTGTCCTCTGCCCTGTGTTAGAACCACTTGGCTGGGGGTGAGGTTGGGGGCAGGGGGAGGGGCACGTTAACTATTCGGTGTCATTTTCAGCTCCGCTCCACACTTCATGAATTTCAGTTTCTAGGAGTGAGGTGGGAAAGCCTGCATTGAAACAAACTCTGTTGGAAATTTGGTGAAATTAAAGTTAGACTACAGCTTACGGTGGTCCGTCTTGAAGACTAAGGCCAGAGCTTGGTATTCTTGGCAGAGTTAGATGTGAATGACGTTGGGTGGCATCGATGAAGGAGGTGGTTCCTAAGGAACAGAAGAGCATGAGATGTTAGAATGAGTGGACGTCCCAGCTGCAGGAAGAGAAGGAATAAGTGGTTGAGAGAAGACAAGAGCCTTGGCCCCTGAATCAGAGGCCTTTAGAGCACAAGTGAGAAGTGTCTCGCATTAAGAGACAGAGGAAAAAGAAGGAAGGAAAAGTTGTAAAGTCCCAAGACCCGGGAGGAAACGTGCTGCCAGGTGGCAGCAAGGCAGGGCCTGCTGCGGTGGAAGCGTCATCTTTGTCATCAAGAATTCATGAAATACCAAGCAACACCCTATAAGGGAGTGTAGTAGGGTGGGGGTGTCAGCAAAGATTAGTTTGGGGAGTTGCTACACACATCCCATCTTTCCTTCTGGGCTATCTAGTGAGAAGATCTATATTAAGTCTCGGTTGACTAATTTGGAGACCGATCAGTCAGGTGGTAGGCATTCTGCACAGCTGCCCGCTGCTCTGGGCACAGGCATCTCTCTCTGTACAGTAACGGAACTCATGGTGCTCTTGGTATTCTAAAGTTGGTGGGGCAACAGCAAGTCTCAACTCGACAAAACGATACCCAGGTGATCAAGGACCTGACAGTTCAGATGGGGTCAGGTCTTGTGTGTTCAGGCTTAAATATTTCCTTTTCTGGAAGAGTTGATAAGTGCATCGTTAAGCAAATGTGGGTGATAACTCATAGATGCTGATTGACATCTCCCTCCCAGATTGTAATCTGATGAAAGCCAGGCCCGGTGTGCCCATTGCAGGGCTAGACAGTTCAGTGCTGCATCTTAGGGTAAATCGATGTGTCTCACTACTAAAGCAATACATTGACGAGAACCAGGAAAGGACTCATGATTCTAAGAGAAGCTGTAATGATACATACTTGAAAACAAAAGATCAGATGTTAATATGGATTTGTGAATTGGATTTTCTACAAGTGCATATATATTTAAAAATAAGCATTCAAATCTGGTTTACACAACTACAGAAGAAAGCTTGCAAGACCAGCGAATATGCCCTGACTTGCCATTAGTCTGTTGATGGCCTCCTGCTTTGGCAAACAGAGCAAATTTGTCTTTATTTGAAGTAGGAGCTGCTTGGGATTCCCCCTTTAAACACCAGCTATCGCTCAAAACCTACTTCACACATTTCTCTCTCTTTATAAGATCATGTTGCCCACAAAATGAATTATAGACTCCTATCCTGATGCTAATTTGACAGGGATCACTTCTAATTTATTATCATTCTGCTCTCCTATAAAATTAGTGTTGGCCGTAATTTTTTCCTCTTTCAGATACCTGAAAAGTAGCTGACAATTTTTCATCAATGCAGCTAGTTTCCATATCATCTGATGAAAACAAAGAAAATGCTCTTTAAAACAGAACAGGGCTGCAAACAGAAACTTGTCACTTTTTTTGATTATGTTTTGAAAGATTGTAACCAGTAAGGCACCACTGTTTATTCACTTTCTTGCAGAAGTAAGGCTACATATTTTTCATTGAGGTATTTTAACAGAAATATCACACTTGACTTGTCTATTAGCTATCACAAGTTTTTCACCATCATTTCTTTGTGGGACTGGATAAGCCTTCTCCTAGTGGATAAAGTTTTTTTTTTTTTTTTTGGAGACTAGTCTCACTGTGTTGCCTGGGGTACCAAAGACTCAAGTAGTTGCTCGGGGTACTATGAACTCAAGTGATTCCCAGCCTCAGCCTCCCAGGTAGCTGGGATTATAGGTGCCTGCCACGGCACCCGGCTGAGTTTTCGAGACCAGGTCTCACTATGTTGCCCGGGGTAGTCTCGAACCTGCGAACTCAAGTGATCCCATGCCTCTTGCCTCTCAGCACTTGGACAACAGCCACGCGCCACCACACCCAACATGGATAAGGTCCTATTCTATCTAGACTTTTAGATGAGACATCATTTCAAGTTTCAAGCATATACCTTAAAACCTAGTAAAGTTATCCCCAGCAAAATTTGTGTGATTGTAATCCTGGATATTAAGACCTGGGACTCAAATTCCAAATTCGTATATTGTTGGAGAACTCTGACTCCATCGGAAGAGGCAAAGGATAGGCTCTGGTAATCTAACATGGCAAATACCCTTTGGGGTGAAGCACCCAGAAATAGTCCCAGTTCTTCCCAGTAGAACAAAAGCATCCCAGGTGAGTGCCAGCAGAGGAGGGTGTATGCCGCCTAAGAAAGGGGAGTGGTGGCTTTCTAATAGCTGGCGTTTAGGGATGATGAGCATGGTTCCAACTGGGAAGATAGGGCCACTTTGGAAAAGGAACTCATTTATGACGGGGTGAAGGTTATGCAAGGTGTGTTCATGTGGAACTGATAATCATGGTAGCCAGGTGTTTACGGTTGGGCTAAATATTGACCCAGCATGAGCATGGCAAGCATGAGAAATAGATATGAACTGACTCTGTCTAAGCCAGACGAGAAGCAGGCAGGACTGACTGTGCCAGGATCATCTCTACCTGAAAGAGAGAGACTAAAGCTATGGAAAAGCCAGGCTTGCTGAAACACTAGGAAAGTCTCTGTGAAGCTGCTGTGGTCATTTGGCACTTGAGGTTCATCAGTGGGTTGGGGGCTGTCATTTGCAACGTCCCAGTGACAATAGTGTTTGATAGAGTAGTCAGAGGTCAGATGGTCACTTCAGGAAAAAAAGTTCATAAGCAACAGGCCACTATTTTCAGATCATCGTATGACATGATCTCATGCCCTCACCATTGGGAGTCTGGCTTCATTCCATCATTCAACTTCAGCAACATGGAAGAAAAATCACCAAGTATGAATGAGTAGCCAATGTTTATGAGTTCTTACGATATGCCAGGAAGTGTGATAAATGCTTTCTGTGCGTTGGGCTTTCAGTCCTCACAGTGACCTGCTGAGGGCACTGCTGTGGGCATCTCCAGTTAGTCATGGAAGAACGAGGATTTGAGTTCAGGCGCTGACTCGAGTCTCTACTGTGAACGGTGTGTACAAACTAAGTTTCTTTCCTACAAGAGACTGTCCCCTATGCTGAGATTATGTCCGTCCTACCTTTTTGACATAAAAAGACATTGTCTGATCTGAAATGGTTTGGGTTAGGAGGTATCAGTGTGATGTTTTGGGTTTAAAAGGTCCTTACCTTGCCAAGTAAGACCAAGCAACCCAAGGAGTGCACGCTGCCCCCCTTTAAAAAAGAAAAAGTTCTGTTCATTTGCAAAATCCGTGTTGGAGAACCACTAGTTAGATGAGTGTGGCTCTGAGTATTTTTAATATTCTCTAGAGATTTTCCACTTGATTTATTTCCTAATGCCTTTAATCCAATCAGTCCTTACTTACCTGGCACCTGACCACAAATCATACTTTCATCCTTCTGACAGATACCTCTTGTGAAACATAAGTAAAATGCAGCTCAGTGGTTCATTTTCTAGGAAGCCATTAAAATACTTTATGATTCAGGGTCTAGAATGAGATACAAACAAGACTCATGCTAAGTTATTTCCAGAGTACGCAGTCTTAGAAGCGAGGCCTCAGTGTCTCACTCACATAAATCCTTCTGTCGTAAACTAGAACTTGATCACCTGTCATATTTCTTTGGCATTTGATATTCTTTCTCACTGTAGGAATGTTATTACACAATGACCTATTAATAAGCATCAATGCTTTTCACTGTCACTGTCACTCACATCTGGAGAACAAAGTGAGAGAGAAGAGTAGGCTGCCACCGGGAATGAGCAGGGGAGCCAGAGGAAGCAGCTGTCCCATTGACTTGTTCCTCCAAACCATACCCTTCACAGTGTTTTATTTACTGGTGTGTTATCAGTGACTTTAGCATCCTTGGTGGTGGTTTGTCCAACCGTCCGTCTTTACAGTTCTTTTTTGTCATTTCTATTAAACTCTTCTCTCACTTCATCTCAGACACCCACCCTTTGGTCATATCTAAGCTGCTGCCCTGACTGGTCACTCCCTCCGGGATCTCAGTTGTGACATCCTGCTCCCCAGCACCTTTCAAGTTCTTTGCTGCCTCCCGGCACCCCCCAACCCCTACCCTGGCAGACTTGATACCCTCCAGTTAATTTATTTGACCACTTCTCAAACTTTTTAATTCTCTTTCCCCTCTTGACTCAGATTCTAGAACCTGTCATGTTTGTCTACTTTGCCCATACCCTCAATAGCCTTGCCTTTCAGGAAATTAATCTCCCAAGTGTCTCTCAGCTGCCTGCCTACTCGGTATCAGCATAGACTGGTAGCTATGACTACCAGTGACTACCTTGGGCCATGGAGCCAGGCTTGTGATCTCACTCTAAGGGCCAAATCTCTGGTGGCCCTCAGTATTTCTTGGAATCTGTACTTCCTAGCTTTCCTCTTTTACTTCCTAACTTAGTCCACGGAATGTCCTGCTCTCTGAGATGACTCGTTCTTTTTCTCCATTCTCTTCAAACTTCCAATGCCACCTCTCCCCTAAGATACTTCTAATATCTTCTCTGAGCCCTGGAAATTGGGTTTGACTCTTAGATGCCTTCTAGCCACATATTCACCAGCAGCAGAAGACCTGGAATCATTATTTCACTGAGAAACCTCCCCGGCCTACCACTCAATGTAGTGTTGGTTGAATGAATGAAAGGATATCCTATCCCAGGACTTTGTTTATTCTAATATGCAAATATAATTAGCACCTTAAGTTCCAAAGCCATGCATATGATTCTTTTCCTGGCCATTGAGGATTATGCTTCTCACTATCAATCAAGAGTTGTTAATATGTTTGGGTCTCATCCAAATAAAAATTAGGTGTTTTTTAAGAAGATGATTATCAAGAGCAGTTAGTAAAATAAGCAGTTAAGTAATTGGACAGGAAATTAAGAGAAGCAGTGCTTTGGAGCTGTATCTGGTTATGTTATTAGCTACATAATTCTTATATAAGTAGTTGAAGAAGATGCAAATGACTGAAGATGAAAGCCTCAAACTGTGGAAAATGAAGGCCAGATCTTGAGAACAGGTTGTGTGATAGTTTTGACCTCACACTTTGGCTGGGAAAATTAGACAAAAGCATTGAACTATAAATATATTGCCTTCAAAGGAAATTAACATTTTTTTTTTTCACCTCATGACGCTAAGCTTTCTAAGACTCGGTTTTGACCCAAAAGTCAAATCTTCACCTCAGGTCAAGATTCTTGTGTCTGATTCGATGAAATTTTTATTTATACAACTGAGTAGTATCATCTCTTCTTCCCTCATTTTGTGGATGACCAAGCTTCTCCTTTGTAGAGTAAACAACCCAAGGGGCATAACCTCAGCTTACCTCCTCTTCTCCCTTTTACTTTACTAGTCTCAGAGAAGATTTCCTTGCAAACTCTCCTGAACTCCTTCCTCTATGTTGCCAGACTTCTGGAAAGTGTGATTTCCATCCTCTCCTGTTCTTCAACTCAGCTTCCTTTCCTGAAATGATCTGACCCTGACCTTAAGACACTGGTGCCCAGATCAGCATATACTTTTTGAGTTTTAAATCTAGTGAGTTTTTTTTTTTTCCTCCTTCCTCAACCTCTGTTTCTGTAGCATCAGCCCTTATTATTATTTTCTTCTCCTCAGAACTTTTGGTGGCTTTTCATGGGTCCAAAGTAGGCATTAAAAAATATTGAGTCAGTACTTCTAATATCTTCTCTGAGCCCTGGATACTGGGTTTGACTCTTAGATGTCTTCTAGCCACAAAGGAAGTTTTAGTTTGCTCTCCTCTCCCCCTCATCTTGGTCCTCCTCTGAGATAATGGGTCCCCTGTGCACCCAGGCCAGGTATCAGATGTCATCCTTGCTTCCTCCTCACTCTCACTTTCATTTGGGCTCTAAGCGTGGGTAAGTATCTCTGGCATTTTCCTTTCTTTCCCTGCTACTGTTTCCTGGAACTACCCCTTCTTTCCGTTTCTTGTCTAACTTCTGTCAGAAGTATAGTGAAGGGTTTTAAATTTGGATTCCAAGAATGAACCTCAGAGCATCCAAGAATTCCTTCAGCATTGTGTGCAAGCTCTTTGTCCATGTGCATTTGCCTGAGAAACCCATTAGATGGTTCCATGGGAAAGAAAGTGCGAGGAGAGACTGTGACAGCAACTGAAATGAGTCAATTCCACTGATTTCTGCTCCTTCCACTGTTTAGTTTTCTAAACTAGGGCACTGATCTCTGAGTAGTAAGGAGTCTTTAAGACTTAAAGAAAAAAAGAAAAGAGTAACAGCCATCAGTACAACTTGGCAGCAGTCTAGCAGCAAGAGATCAGAGGCTCCCCAACCTCAGAGCCAGTCTTTTAAGTCCTCGAGAAGCTCAGAGAAAGCTGGGATAGCAGGAGGGAGGTGCCCTCCTGAGGCCTCTGGACCCAGTCGTTCATGTGTTTCTAGAAGACTTGGAGGGGTATGAAAGCTGACTCTGGTGAACATCCAGCCAGCCATGAAGGCTATGTCCCCAGAAAAGGGCTAAGAACCTTCTTTCAACTAGATAACCCCCCCCCCCCGACCTTTGTTCTCCAGTCCTTCCTCAGCTCTGCCATTAGAGTTAGGTTTTCAACACATATCTCATTGTGCACCTCCCCTGATTAAAAAGCTCAGTGTTTTTTATGAAACAGATTAAAAATTCCCGGGCGCAGTGTCAAGGCCTTCCAGAGTTGGGATCCTGTCCGTTTCCTCTCTCGACACTCCCCTGTTCTCACCTCCAAGATTCCAACCACAACAGGTCACTGTTGGTTGCTTTGTTCTCACCTCAGTGCCTCTGATGGTGGTGGTCTCTCTGGAGAGTGCCATTTCCTTCCCTTGCCCTACAGGAGCCTCCTCTATCCGTCAAGACCCAATCTGAATCGTGCCTCTTGCTTCTGTGTCCACCCCTTGTTTTTTGCCATCACTCTGGAGAATGCCTGTCTTGGCTCGGCTCCAAACGCATTTCATACATATCTCTGATAAGTCATATTATATTCTAGATTGCCTATTTTTATTTCTACCTTTCCTACTAAACCAGGAATGCCCTGCAGGTAGGGACTGCCTTTTTCAAGTTGTATCCCTGACACCTAGTTTCATGCCTAGTCCAAACAGAAGCTTAATACACTTTGTTGAATGGAACGACTTGTGAAATATTTTCATGACTCACCTAAAATTAGAGACCAATGCTTATTTAATAAGTCAGAATAGACTATTATAATAATAGTAATAACAAAGTCCCATTTCCATTGCTTATTCAAACAACTGCTTCCTTTGTGGAAGTGGATTTTGAAAGTCTTCACATGTCAATGTATATTTTTGATGTGTTTTCTTGAGGTCCTAAAAGAATTATGCTTCGAATGCAGACTAGAGCTTCTATGATATTCCTATTGATGTTATATTGAATAGGTTCTGTCATTTCAGAGCTCTGTATTATAGATAGTAAGTTCCATGATGTGTATTTCATCTTTTTTCCCTTAAACTTCATGGCAATATTTTGTGAATTATTTATTTTATAAGTGCTGAGGCAATTAATTAAAAACACATGCGATCAAGCCTATTCTGTATATAAAAACAGTTACAGAGACAAAATTCTAGAACTTCTATATTATATAATTTGTTTTGCTAAATTTGCAGGATTCTGGATATTACAAATGTGTTTTCAGGTGTTCACATTAATTCAGTTTTGAAAGAAATGCTGTTCCATGAATTAAGATCTTCAAGTAATTCCTTAAAATGGTCTTCTCTCCCTCATTCTCTTTGGATTTTATAGGAAGGGAATCAACAGTTTACTGACATAGCCATTTCCTGAGGACATATTATATGCTTGGATTATGCTGGCTGTTTTGCAGTTCAGAATTGATGACACAGTACCTGCCCTTGAGAAGTTCACAATCTAGCAGAGAAAACGGGATCTAAACAGATAACTGCAACTTAAACATTGGCCAAAACCCCTCCTTTGGGAGTTGATGTTATGATTGAGAATGAATGTGTCTGCAGATGAATTTATAGACAGGGAACTAAAAGAAGTTCAAGCCTTTTGATAGTCCCCCAATGTAGGAAGCATTTAATTCCCCCAATGTGGAAGCATCAATCTAGGTCATCTCTAAGAATTAATGGCAGAGGGTAGCACTTGGTGAATGGTGAAGATCTAGATAATTATTACTAAGGAGAATGGGAGATGAACTCACTAAAGCAAGTAAGAGGTGGCATGCAGTATGAAGAAAAGCAAGTAAGTAAAGCAAGTAAGAGGTGGCATGCAATATGAAGAAAACAGCAAGCGTCGAACTGAGACTGGAAGGCATGAAGTTGTGAGGGTGTCAGTCAGTGCAGTGGTGTGACTTTCTTTGACTGGGCGCCATGGCCAATGGGTGGACCAGTAAAACTGTAATGTCTTCAAGCCTTGTGGGATGGGAGGTCAAGGAGCTGAAAGTCCTAGAAGAATATGTAGCTTAATATCGAAGGGAGTATGGTTAGGAGGAAGTTAAAGACTTGAAGAACATTAAGAAGGTGGAGGTGACAGTAAGACCTGGTACTTGGTTGGCCCTCAGTCATCTTGATTTTCCCCTTTATGGCTCTTCCTGGCTCTTCTCCTTGTGTCTGTATCACCACTGCAACCACATCTCATTTTGCTGTGGTGTGTGTATGTGTGTGTGTAAGTGAAACAGAGAGAGAGGGGCGGGGAAGAGAGAGAGAGAGGGAGAGGAGAGGGAGGAGAGAGAATGAGAGAATATATATGAATAGTTTCAGGTCAGAATGGCAGTGGTTGGCTTGCAAGAGCAGATTAGACATCTGCATCTAGCGTCCTCATCAGCTGTGCCCCAGTGTTTAGATCCTGACTGTGCTTGATGATGCTGGCATCTCGGAGAAGCTCAAGGCTTATCCCCTTATCTCCCTGAGTGGTTCTCAATGGCAAAGACATTTCATGAGGCCATGGATCTTGAGAGAGGAATTTACTCTGGATTTCGGAGAATTAAAACTCTAAACCCTCCACAAGCATTCCTACTAATTCCCTCTTGTCTAACCAGAAGCACAGATCTCATTACTTTCTGGCATTTGAAAGGGAGTCTTTTTTGACATAAAGATAGAGGCAATAGCCATTATTGGCAACCCCAGGGATCTTCCCCCTCGAAATCTAAAAATTTCAGTAGTTGTTGGTTGTGTCTTGTGATTGTTTTTTATGCAAGTTATTGAATGTATTGACATAACATTTTCATAAATATATGATTCTTAAGGCTCTCATTCCAAATGAGGGCAAACTCTTTTCCATAGAAACATACTTTTTTAATATTCTATTTCCAGAAATTGTCCTTTTCACTTGTAGCTTTGAGTGTAATACTAAAATAAAAAATTCATCATTTCACAGACTGATTCTTTGGTCTAGTGGAAAAACTCCAGAGTTAGGTATCTTAACTGTGAAACTGTTAGAAGGGTGAACATTCCTAGTGAATTGATAGAAACCACAGGACTTCTTACTCTTCAGAAGTGGAGTAAATGCTTGTTAACATTGGCTGAAGAAATCCTGGCGTGTGTAGATCATCCATCTTGCTACTTTGCAATTGTTAATGATACCTCTAAGGCATTTAGCAGTGCAGCTTAGAGAGGAATCCAGTACTCTTCTTTTGAAAACTCATCTACATCTGGGTGGCACTGAGAACACATGTGCCTGCCTTGGCATTACTCACGTGGGGCATTACACACTCCACTTGAGCCACAAAGTCTTCACATCCCGGTGACTCCCATGCCCGCTCTGTGCCCATCCTACCACACATGCTGATCCTCTCTGCAAGTGTTTGTATTGACAGGCAGGCCTGTGACTTCTGTGATGAAGACACAGTTTCCATAGCCCATCCTATCATAATAGATTTTGTTTTAGGTTAAATTTGCCTAAAAATAGGTGCCCCCCCACCCCTAAAGTAAAGAATAATGAAAACTAAGTCAGAGCTGCTAACTAAGTATTTAGGCAGAAGAAACACATTCAGAATCCTCTGTGATACAAGTTCTCAATGATAGTGCTGATATACTTTTCCAGAGACCTGTTGTTGGTATCTTCTCATGCCCAAGTGTGAGTGCTGGCGTGGAAACTGTACATGGCATTTCGGTCACAAAAAGGGCTTTTGTTCATTTTTGTTCTGTTCATGGCATCTGAATATTAATGTATGTTACTGGCATCTCTGTGTCTTTCCAAAAATATATTTGAAGAAGAAAGAAAACTTTCCTTTGGTGGCCTTGCTTGGATTTTAGTTAGTTGATGTAAGACTGTCTTCTTTTTCTTTCCAGGTTGCAAGCATGTTAAGGGCATCCTGTTATACGGGCCTCCAGGTTGTGGTAAAACTCTCTTGGCCCGACAGATTGGCAAGATGCTAAATGCCAGAGAGCCCAAAGTGGTCAACGGGCCAGAAATCCTTAACAAATACGTGGGCGAGTCAGAGGCTAACATTCGTAAACTTTTTGCTGATGCTGAAGAGGAACAAAGGAGGGTAATGTCAACCTTTAAGTACAATTTATAAAAATGCCATCATTTATATGATGAAGGAAACATAGAGTTAAGGTAGAAAACATGTTGCTGTGTCCTATATTTGAAAAAATTTATTACCTAGTTTACATATATCAGTGAACCAGGGATTATAGGAGATTTACATGATGTGAGTGGGTGTCATTACCCACGTTCCTCATGCAGAGGTAGATGACTGTATAAGCCAAGGGTTTTGCAAAAACAGATCATGAATGTTTTCAAGTGACACTTTGAGTCCACATTACTTCCAGAAGCTTGATCTCATCTGTCCTTTGGGAAAGGGGGAAATTAAATCCATGAAGTGATTTGTAGAATTATGTATGCATTAAGTCCTGATGCAGAAGCCAGCTTATTTCAGTTATGTTGAACTTATGGTTCAGTTCAGTTGTAAAGTCACACATACAACTTGTTAACAAGGTCTTCTTTGGAAAAAAAAAAAAAAAAGAATGATACACATTACAAGTCAAACCAGAATTTACTAACTGTGATGGTTAACTTTTTGTGTCAATTTGACCTTTCCACAGGGTACCCAGGCTTTAGCTAGACTTCATTCTGGATGTATCTTTGAGGGTATTTCTAGAAGCGATTACCGTTTGAATCACTTGCTTGAGTAATGTAGATTGCCTTCCCTAAAGCAGGTGAACCCCACCCAATCAGTTGAAGGCCTTAGTAAGACAAAAAGGCCAGCTTTTCCTGTAGCAGGAGGGAATTTCCCACTGCCTGACTGTCCTGACCTGGGATATGTTTTCTTCTGCCTGAAGACTCAAACTGAAGTGTTAGCTGTTTCTTCGGTCTCAAGCTTGCAGGCATTTTAGATGCATCATATTGGTTCTGTTTCTCTGGAAGATCCTAATACACCTCTATTAACACATTTCATTAACAGAAAGATTTTGAAAACAGTGCCATGAGATTTCTGGTGCTGGCAGTATAGTAGACTGAGTAACCTGAAAAACGTCCTTCTATAAATACCTACAACTGCTGGGTAAAAAAATAACTAAAGTCATTTAAAATCTGTTATTGGGTTCTCTTGAAAAAACAAGATATTTCCAGAAGTGAGAAGAAAACTGAAAACTAGAGTGGCAAAGATAGGAACTACAGCTTATGATTTCAATAATGTTTGAGTTTGGGTTTCAATACCCACTAAGGGGTAGAAAGTGAGTCATTGAGCCCCCCTAAAGTGGGGATAATAACTGGAACCTTCAGAGGAGTTGTGTCCTCATAAAAAGTGAGCTAGAAAATATGAGCTTATAAACACAGAAATAACAAAGACATTTAATTATCTGCCTGAGTTCTGGACTGGGAAGTGAAGAATCTCCCATGTGAAATCTAAACTGTGGATCCTTCACACACATTGGTTTAGGATTTGAACACACACACACACATACACACACACACACACACACACACACACAGACACCATATATTTGGTCTGGGGCCCCCAAGCTAAGAAATTAATTGAAAAAATGAACCCTTGGCTAGTAATCCCAAAGGGTTGTTACAATAAGTGAGCTCTACAGGGTGCTTCAACAACTCAGGCCACAAGAGAGTCTCATACAGGAAGTTAAAATCACTTCAATAAATGGAAAATTTCAAAATGTAAAACTTTGCAACCAACTTAAACATAAGTCAGTAGTTTCAATTGAAGAAAGAAGTGATAAATAGAAGAAAAGATTTTTTAAAAGTGCCCAAAATGTAGCTCAGGAGAGATAGAGATGTAAGATATGATATAGAAATTCAGATAACAGAGTCAAAATAAGAGTCCAGAGGAATATCTATGTAGAGGCAATATTCAAAGACAGAATGGCTGATACTTTTCTGGAGTTGGTAAAGAAAAATAGATACTAAAATTCAGGTAACATCGTAAGAGCCCCAGTAATATAAGTTAAAAAAAAAAAATTCTGCTGGGCACGGTGGTTCATGCCTGTAAGCTTCAGCCTATGAAGCAGCTAGGGCTAGGGATCACAATTCCCAGACCCCTCTGTGACTCTATAAGCTGTAGCTTACAAGCACGTACCACCGTGTCAGACAACCCTGCTTCTTGTTACGATTACACAGATGCTCATTTTGTGATAATCCATTAAGGCATACATTTATATTTTGTGAACATTCCCTCTATGTATGCCATACTTCACAATAAAAGATTTAATAAATATTCACCACAGAAAACAATACTAATAATGAATTTGGGTTGTTGTATTTTTAAGGATGGAACTCAAATACGCCACAAAGCATATGGGAAATGGATTAAATCCATGTAAGATCCTAGTACAATTTGAGAAGATGGTAATTGTTAATTAAAATAAAATTTTAAGTTAAATGTATATGTGAAGATTGTATGTGACTTTCAAACTTTTCCAAAGTATGACAAGCAGCTGGAAGAATAAAGGAGATGTTAAGTACTTTAAACAGCAGGAAAGAGATAGCAAGACAGAAAGGAAATGTGAAGATACAGAAAATGTAACTTAAAGATTTTTTCACTTGTAACAACAATAAGAATAAGGGACCAAGATGAAATCTAACAGGTAAATTACAAGAGAAAACTACAAACATTTTTGAAAGAAAGTTTTTAAGAACTAATGAATGGTAAGGTAAAACATGTTTCTGTGTGGAAAGACTGACAATGTAAGAACAACAGTTCTCCCCATGTTAATTTGTAAATTCACATTTCTAATCAAGGCTAGCAAGAAGTTTTTGGAATTTGACATACATGTTGATTATAGCCTTTTTTTTTTTTTGAATGTTTGAAGTGCCATAAAAATTTTAGAGAATAATGAAGACTTGTCTTATCAGATACCAAGACTTTAACTGGAAAGCTATAGTAGCTAAGACAATGTTACATATTCCTATAAAACAGCCAAATGAGACAGTAGAATACAGGAAAAACTTGTTATCTGAAAAGTGACAGTATAATTAGGAAAGAATAGGTGGTTTCATAAATAGAACTTAGATCACTGGCTCTCTCTTTGTAAAAAAAAAATAAATAAATAAATACAGTCTCTTTCTCATATCATGCAAAATGGCTTCGCAAAAAAAAAAAAAAAACCCTAAAGTTTAATAAAAAACATTTATAGGAAAAAATAGGCAAAAATCTTTAAAATTTGAGAGTAAGGATTTTTTAAAATAAGAAACAAATCTATACAAAGAGAATTGTTAATTTGAATAAAGAAAACATTTTCATCTTTCAATTTACCTTTTAGAATAGCCAGTCCAATTGTTAAATGTCTGTCATCTCTTCTTGTCTACTCTCTGTAATGCCTGCCGTCAGCGTCTTTCTGTTTACAACCCACGTGAAGGGAATGTTGAGGCTCCAGTGGAATAAAGAATGGCAGACTACTGTCATGTGTCCTTTTAGAAAAGTGCAATGGCCTAGTTTCTCATCATCCAGTATCTCACAGAGACTATTTGTTGAATAAATAACTAAATAAGTAACATATTTCCTTTTCATGCTTAGAAATATATTGTTCCCTCAATCTTTAGTTTGAGAAAATGGATGGAGGATGTCACAGGAAGACACATAGTCTGAGCTTCCCTTGTAAAGACCAGTGTGTCTTCCTTCAAGTCTCAATCGCTGCTCTCAATCTGCATTTATCTTAGGATTCAGCTAACAATTGCAAAACACTTTTCTTTGTTGGTTTTCCTTTTTTTTTTTTTTTTTTTTTGCCTTAATGGCCAGGGGATAAAAAAACAAGTCCAAATTTTCAACTGTGTTCAGTTAAGTGACTAGCAAGGAAGATGAAGGTGATGCTTCCAAACATGCAGCTTCTTAAGAGATGATATAATATTCTAGGTGACACAATAAGCAAACTGAAAGATGATGTCACTGTGATATTATTTCACTTTCACGCAGAAATCATTGCATCATTTTTTCTAACCAATTTTCTAACCATTCTTCCGTTTTATTTGAGTCTTTTTTTTTTTTTTAGTATCATTGGAAATAATTCATGAGTGACACGGGTATAATTTCTAGAATGCTGAAATAGCACCGATACATCTTAGATTTATAAAAAGATCCAGGTGACCCATATGGTAATTGCAAATATGGGATGAATTTTATTGTATTTTTTAAAATATTCTTTTTTATTCTGTGGATGATTTCTAAAGGGGGGGGGAGAGAACCATGAGATCATATAAAATTTCCTTTATTAAAAAAACTGAAATCCGGGCATGGTGGCACATGCCTGTAGGTGACAGCCTAGGAAGCCACGGCTGGGCCCAGGGATAGTGGTTCGAGTCCCACCGGGGGCACATAGCAAGACCTAGTCCCAAAAAAATAGCTGGGCATGGTGGCATGCACCTGTAATCCCAGCTACCTAGGAAGCTGAAGTTGGGGATTATTTGAGTCTATGGTACCTGGGGCAATGTGAGCCTGAGGTTCCACAGGCCAAAATAGCAAGACCTAGTCTCAAAAAAAAAAAAAAAATTGAAATCAGGGCTAATGGACCTTGATGTTATCTTGAGGATTAGACACTGTGTGCAGGAGAGTTATTTATAATCTCTTACGACAGTTTCTTCATAACTATATAGGTATCTTTGCTGCTGTTTTTAAACAGACATTTCCAGGCAGACAGTTTAAATATGACATCACTATTAATGATTAAACCGAGTTGGCAGAGAAATCTGGGGAGGTATTAATTAGCCAGTCTTTTTGGTCAGACCTTTCTTATTCCTCCCTTCCAGAAATGGCTTGGTAAATTCAGCTGATGACCCCATGGAGGGTATAGACGTGTATTACATAAGGAAGGAATGCACCACCTCTGTGATTCGGGACCGTCCAGGCTGGTGGAGATGAACACGCACATATAGGTCAAAATAGTTAAATATAGAACAGCTGCTTTAGAAGTCTGTTGCCAGGCTCCGCAGCATCAGCGCTGCCTCTACGGGGGAAGACTTTGCAGACAGCGACACAGGAGCCAGTGCGCAGAAGAGGATTGCATTGTGAAAACCTAAATTCTTGGGTAGAGGGTTATTGATGATTCAGCTGTGTCAATCTGCCAACATTATTTGGCATCTTCCTCACCTGATTCTTAATTTATTGCAATAAGAACCTGCCTTTATTTAAGTAACACACCTGTAAAAATTGATGTTAGTGTACTGACAAGATTGGGGGAAGGGGCCTGATGACAGGTCACAAGATTACAGGGTTCTGAAAAGGTCAGAATTGTCCTGAATTACGTTTAGGGCAGATTACGCCTGTGATCATGTCATCAAGCACAGTGTTGGTATTGTCCGTGTCCTCGCCGTCCACATGGGTGCGTCTTGCGGTTGGACGGAGAAGGAAGCCAGGGTTCTAGGGCAGCATTCGGCGTGCTGACAGCAGAATTCATCCATCCTGGCAGCTTTTGTTTCATGCTGTCTCAGCAGACAACTCTGAACACAGATATCTTTTAAAAATAATGTAGCAGCTCATGGTTTCTGTTTCTAAGATAGAGCGTCCTTGTTTTGCAATTAATACAGCAAAAAATTAATACCCTGCTCTGTAGAAATGTCTTGACAAAGCCAAGGTTGTACTTCCAGTCCTCATTCTCTGTCTCTTCTGCAGATGAAAAGATGAATAGTTTTGGGGACTAGATTTTTTTTTTTTTAAAGCAGCAAGCTATCGTCAAACGCCTGTTCAAGAAATACAGTGATATTGAGAAGTGAATTTGAGGTTTTTTTCTAATTTGAATTTAGCTTTTAAAACATTTGTGCAAAGAAAAATTTTTAAAGTGTTCAGAGAAAAGTAGTAAAACCTGGTTAACTCTTAGAAAACTTAAAACCTTTAGAACATATGACTTATCTTTGATGCACAGAATTGCATCAAAGGATGACCAGTACTTCAAATATGAATAATGAAATGTACTATGAAATACTTTATCATTATGAGTATTATTGCTGTAAAGTTGACATTTTTCTCCTAGTGTGCAATTTTTATGAATTTTGACATGTATAGATTCATGTTAACACCACTAAAATCAGAAAATTATACTCGAATTGCCCCTTGCCATCCTTTTGCAATTACCTTCTGCCCGTAACGCTGAGGAACCATTCACTGATCTGTCTCTATTATTTTGTCTTTTCAAGACTGTCATGTAAATAGGATCATAGTATGTAAACGTTGAGACTGATTTCTTTCACTTGGCATTTCACCTTTGCAATTCTTCCAAATTGTTACATGTATGGCATATCCCTTTCCTTGTTGAGTAGTTTTTCATTGCATGGACAAACTTTAGTTTGTTTACCCACTTACCCAGTGAAGGGCATTTGGGTTGTTTCCAGTTTGGGGCAAATATGTACAGAGCTGCTGTAAACTGAGGAGTGGAGTTACCAGTTCATAGCTCTTTTATCTGTTTTTGGTTTTATTGTTTGGGTTTTTTGTTTGTTTGTTTTTTGAGACCAGGTCTCACTATGTTGCCTGGGGTAGTTCCGAACCTGTGAACTGAAGCGATCCCAGGTCTCTTGCCTCCCAGAGCTTGAACTACATGTGCACGCCACCACGTCTGGCTTCTCTTGTGTGTTTTTTGATTTTAAAAAAACTTAAGCGGGTGTGGTGGTACAATCCTGTTGTCCAAGTGCTAGGAGGCAAGAGACTTGGGATCTCTTGAGTTCGTGGGTTCAAGACTACCCCGGGCAACATAGCAAGACCTGTTCTTGAAAAAACAACTGGATGCCATGGTGGGCACCTGTAATCCCACCTAGGAGGCTGAGGCTGGGGATCTCTTGAGTCTGCGGTACGCTGGGCAACATAGTGAGACCTAGTCTCAAAAAAAACCCCAAAACTTTATATATTCAGGTTCTTCCTAGACCCAATCTTATTTCCTTTAGATCATTTTTGGAACTCCTTTTTCTTTCTTTTTATGCAACATTTCATCTTTTATCTTTGTGGGATTTTCCTGATTTCCCTTTTCTTTGGGTTGTATTTATTGTAGGTATCTTCTGGTTTTGTAGCCTAGAATCTTTCTTGCTTGTATATCACTCCAACTAAATCAGATGATTCTTCTTGCAGAATCTAGTTTGATATTAATTTTTTTGACTATTTGTGGATGATTTTCTTATCTGTTTTGTTCAGTTTCATTTGTCTTGTTCTCTGAAGACAGTTCTAATTAACACTGCTAACACTTTAATCTTATCATGGTAGAAACTTAAAAAAATTCTCTTGCATGTTTTTTCCTGCTACTTTATCATAAATACGAAGTAATTTCTTGTCTTCACTGTCCCTTCCTCCTTCAAGTCCAGACAATAATAAAACCTAGGACTTAATTTTCCTTTAGGTTTCCACCCCCATAATTGTATTTATGTATTTTTGTGTACATTGTTTCCCACTCATCTTCCAATTATATACTTTTTTTCCCATTCTAAAGTCGGGATTTAAATCATCTTCTGTAGACTTTGTTTTTTCCAGGTCCTTCAGTGATCCTTTATTTCATTAGAAAGGCTTGCTTTAGAGTTCAGTACCTATGCTATAACTTCTGTTTTCACATCAGGCATATTTTATGATCCCTTCTTTAGGGCCTTGTTTTTAAGCTTTTTGCTCAGGTAACCCTGATTTCTTCTAAGTTCTCATCTATTAGGGCCTCTCTCCTTCTATATGTCTTTGTTCAGGAACAGCTTCTCATACCCAAAAAAAGTATAGCTGTTATTAAAAGAGGACACACAGTTGTATTTGTAGATGATGATTGGCATCCCTAGAAAGTGTTTAAAAAATTTGATATTATAAATAACATAAAAGCAAGCAACATCAAAGAGAGTGGTCTGATACAGAATAAATATACAAAAATTTACTTCCTACTTGCATGCTATTTCTGAAATATAGAGAAAAATCATTCACTGTTGCAGTCAAAAAGCAGAGTCTTTCTAAAGAAATTTATGTGATAAAAATTTACTGCTTTTCCTGGAGACATAAAATATGAGTAACTGAAGAGACAGAATTAAGAACTTAAGAAATGAAAATGCTATAAACGTTTTAGTACTTCCCAAACTAAGTTAGAGAATTAAGCTAATTCTAATCAAAATTTGTACTGCTTGTTTTTCACTTTTCTGTTTTAGTTGGTAGAGATTGTTTTTACCCTGGCAAATGATACTAATGTTTGAAAATAGCCAAGTTAGTCAGGGAAAAGAAAGTGGCGGGAAGCAGCCAGTCTGCTGCTGTAGCAGGGCAGGCTGGTAAGGATCTAGCACACAAAGAGCAAAGCCTGTGTTTCCATAAATATTGTGTTCCTATTCATGAAGAAGGGGTTATCGAGTCAACAGTATTGACAATTTGAAGCTTAATTGCATTCCTAATTGTTCCATACACAAAAAATCCAGACAAGTCGAACTGAAAAATTTAAAAGAGAAAAAAATGTAGAGGACTGCAGTGTCAGCAATGTGGGAGGACATCACAATAAACGTGGCAGAACATCATAAAAATAAAAATTGATAACATTTGCTTTTTACATAGTTAAAAACAAAATGTGAAGACCTTTCATTTATCAAAACTTACCATAAATAAGATTAAAATAATACAAACTGGAAACAGTATTTTGACAAATGTCATACCCCGTATATAATTTTTATAACAAAGTAAGAAATCCCAATAAAAATATGTGCAAAGGATGTGAGCAAATAACAAGGGAAAAATTACGAATGCAAAAAGAGATTTAAAAAAAAGTACCAGTTTCTTCAAGTAATTAGATAAATGCCCGTTCAAAACAACAGAAAGGTACAACTGTTTACCTAATAGGTTGGAAATTACTCTTAAAACTTTTCTAGCACTAGTTGTGGGGATATAAGATAGATATTGTCATATACTATCGTGGGATTATATGGCACTGCAACCTTTCTGTAAAAGTGTTTTACAGCCTATTTCAAGGGTCTTAAAACATTCAGTGCATCTTTTAACTTAGCAATTTGCCTTTAAGAATTAATCATCTGTCAAGAGTTTAAGAACAAAAAGGTTCATTGCAGTAACATATAATACTAAAACCTTTGGAATTGTTAACTATCTTATAGTAAGGAAGTAATGTGGCATAGAGGAGCTAAGCTGAAATCAGTCATACAATGAAATTTTATGGAACTATTAAAAATCATTTGTATAATATTCTAAACTTAAAAAAAAAACAGGATACATGTGTCATAGTACCAAACAGCATTAGTTACTAGTCTTTACATTTGAAGGGCTGTTTTTCTGGAGTTTCAGTAATGATTAAGTATTTTGCAATTAGAAATAAAAATAACCATTTAAAATTATTTCAAATATAATGTTCTCAATTTTGGGTGAGTTCTCAATTTTTAATTAAAATAGAACAATAAATCTATCCAATGTTAACAGCATTTGCCTTTAGGTGATAGTTTATTTTTATTTTTATATCTATTTTACAACTTTTCAACTAACATCTGCTGCTTTTATAATAAAATATAAAAAACTTGGTTTAAAAAATCATATTCTTGCCAGCAATTTAATGAATAGCAACCATATCTGACCCTAAATTTCATTATGCCCATCATATATATTATCCATATGTTGTCACACTTGGGTTATGCTCATTCTCTCCTGCCTCATTTTATTAATCTCGCATGCCCTCTGTTTTTTAAAGAAAGAACATTTCTAGAGTACATTTCTCCCTCTGGTTCTAGTAGGATACTTAATTAGTTAAGTATAAAAGGTTAAAGGGTTCATGTTAATCTAACGAATTATTAGCACTTACAAATATTTGCTTCTATTAAAAATTCAAACTATATAAACTCATTTCTCTCAGCAGTGACTATTCCCATTAAACTAAGGTAGACATCACCAGGCAGAAGAAACAGCACCCTCTTGACCATCTCTTCTCACCACACTGTTAGGAAGAAATCATCTGTTTTTATGTGATAGAACTAAATATGAGTCATGTTTAGTTTTCTTCCCCCATTTGCTCCATGTGGGAAGCCAACCACTGGGTAGAGTTAACGTTTACCTATATGACAAACAAACATTAAATCTATTTTTTCTGGGATATCCTCTCTCCAAAATGCAAGGGAAATAGCAGGGAGTTGCCATTCCCTAACTTAAGAAAGTCTGCTAAGTCTGAGCATTCTAGCAAATAGTAAGATACATGTGTAAACCAACAGTTATCTGATAAACTGTTCACGTTCTTCAGTTCATGATGTGTTTTGAAGAATTCGGACTGCAGTTCCAGTACCTTCAGGAGGGCTACGGCCCCCAAGTGGACTTGCATAGGTGTTCCTCAAACTGGAGCTAAGTCAGTCTGTGGAAAGCTTTGTTTTTTGCTTTTCTAGTGAGTCTGTTTAATAATAGGTTGCAAGGCCGGGCATGGTGGTTCGTGCCTGTAAGTTTCAGCCTATGAAGCGGCCGGGGCTAGGGATTGCGGTTCGAGTTCCGCCGGGGGCCGGTAGCGAGACCTAGTTCCAAAAAAATAGCTGGGCATGGTGGCGTGCGCCTGTAATCCCAGCTGCCTGGGAAGCTGAGGCTGGGGATTGCTTGAGTCTGTGGTACCCCAGGCAACGAGAGCCTGCACCTCCACAGGCAAAAATAGCGAGACCTAGTCTCAAAAAAAAAAAAAAAATAATAATAATAATAATACTAAGTTGAAATTCTGACCTTCAGTGAAACTTCTTTTCCTTTCCTAGCTTGGTGCTAACAGTGGTTTGCACATCATCATCTTCGATGAAATCGATGCCATTTGCAAGCAGAGAGGGAGCATGGCTGGCAGCACAGGTGTTCACGACACAGTGGTCAACCAGCTGCTGTCCAAAATCGATGGGGTAGAGCAGCTCAACAACATCTTAGTTATTGGTACGTTTGCTCTGAAAAGAAAAAAGTGCTGTGATTCAAAACACCAGACACTGAGGCCCTGCAGATTGCAATGACACATTTTGCCAGTGTTTCTAAGTTAGTAGCACATGATATTGAAAAATTAGATATCAATGTCTAACCTTAAGGGGCAAATAAGAAACAGGCTTTGGTGCCTGATGGGTTTTAGTCTGCAATTCCCCTCAGATGAAAATGGTCACACAGTGGAATGCAAAGCTTTCCAAACTGGGTTCCTCTGGCCTCCTAGGGTCCTCAGAAGTGCTTCAGGGTCTGTGAAGACCAAAGAGTGAGCTCAGAACCACTCATCCCAATTATAACTACTTCTGTAAAACCGTTTTACTAACTGAGGTTCTTTATAGGCCGATTTCTGGGGAAAAAAATTAGTGTTTGTGAAGGTTGGAAACCATTGACCTGCACAGAAGGGGAGGGACTTTGGGGTTCGCTGATCTTGTTCACACACACCCTTTTCTTACCATGAGCGAGTCCCCACCCTCTTCAACCCTTACCATTTCTTCTTAATTATTTGAAGCTCTCATCAAATTCTATTCACTCACACAGTCGTGCAATACTAAAACAATGTCTTCAGGTATTTTCATAAGGATACATAAAGAACAAATGATACTCATTTGTTCAAACAAGTCATCTGATTTTCGTTTGATGTTTCTACTTCTAATTCTATTTGAATCATTAGCCTTTCAGGAAAATGACTTCTTGCACATACCGAAGGTCCTTATTAATCTTCTTGAACTCAATCTGTGTGTCGTTTTCACACCTCTGCTCAGGAATGACCAACAGACCAGACCTGATAGATGAGGCTCTCCTTCGACCTGGAAGACTGGAAGTTAAAATGGAGATAGGTGAGCAGATGGGGCACTGATCCTGGAGCAAGAGGTGCATCCTTAGAGTCCATTACCAGGACCGAAGTCATGTGACTTAATATTGTGGAAAAAGTTGTTTATCATGAGAAACAGATGTTTACAGACTGGAGTACCTAAAGAAAAGCACTAGGATAGTAACAATCTCCGTTTTCCTTTGCAACGTTATCAGGTCTACCAGATGAGAAAGGGCGACTACAGATCCTTCACATCCACACAGCGAGGATGAGAGGCCATCAGTTGCTCTCTGCTGACGTGGACATTAAAGAACTGGCTGTGGAGACCAAGAATTTCAGCGGTGCTGAGCTGGAGGGTCTGGTGCGAGCAGCCCAATCCACTGCGATGAACAGACACATAAAGGTCAGTAGAATCAGCATGTAGTTAAGGTCTGCTGCCAGTATTCCTGTACGTTTCTTTCAGATACCCCAAGGCCTCAGCAATGGCTACTCTTGATGGAGAAGAGGTAAAGAAATAGGAATGAATTCCCAACTGCTAAATCTCCAGAGTTACAAGGGGAAAGATAATGGGCACATCTGTTCCTGGTAACCACTGAGCTGTGTTGCAAGATGTTAGGTGTTCCAGAGGCTGGGATTGTTGGCAGCCATCCCAGTCTAGGCAGGTCCATCATTGGTTCTAGCAGCTTAAAGAATGGCGGGGCCCTTAGCCTCATCTTCACAGGATTTTTTTTTTTTTTTTTTTTTTTGCAGTGAACAGGGGGAAACAGCCACTTGAATCCCCCTGAGCTCCCCTCCCCTTCAGTGTGAAAGCACCCTTTTAGTGCTGCCTCCCAGGCCCAGGTGCGCCCACTTATGCATGTTCCCAGCTCGTGGGCCAGGAGTGTGCAATATCATGGGGAGGGCACAGCACCACAGGTACCGGTCATGGAGGCTAATGACGGGAGCATGTGAAACTCCTGATCACCCATTTACCCCACAGCTTCCATCAGCAAGATCCTGAGTACCTGCTGTTTTCAAGATACGAAGCTGAAGACACAAGATTACAAAGCATAGCCTCTTCCCTCAAGAAATTCAGAGAAATGAACCATGCTTATAAATTAGCACAGTCATGCTACTGCTGCTCGGTAGAAACACAAGTCAGGAGACTTTATTTTAGTAAATAAAGTGTCCTTGATCCTTTACCATCTCTGTTCCTCTGCAGGTTTTAGTTATGTGTCATCCCTTGAAAATGTCTTCCTCTGACATTCAGATTTATACTAAATACCTCTGCTTGGATATTTTAGCAGGTCTCAAATTTAATATTCCCCAATTAAATTCACTGTCATTTGTTACTACTTTCCTTCTTGTTCCTATTTCCCTGTTAATCCCAATTTCCCAGGCTCACCACTCCCTTGTGGGTGAATTAGCTTTCATTAAACTTCAGGTGATGCTTATTCGCTTGTTAGCAGCACCTTTTACACCAAACAGCTTTTAATTTTTTGCACTATCCGTGAAATATCTAACACAAACAATTATGTGGCTTTTCAGGGAAGAGATGTAGGACAATGACCTTACCTCCCAAAAGAAATAGTGTGCTAACCCTCATTTTCTTTTCTACATCTTTTAAACTCTTTACTGACAAGAGGTATCTAAGCAGGGTTTTCCCAGCAGCACTCCTCCTCAGCTAAACAAAAAACATGTAGTCTTAATATTCACGTTGCTGTCTGTGCTTGTAGCTGTGCCAGCAATGATTGATGACTGAGTATTTAAGCATGATATAAAGTTGGTATAGCACGTTAGAACATCTTCAATATTTAATGCCGGGCACGGTGGCGCATGCCTGTAAGTGGCAGCCTAGGAAGCCACAGCCGGGGCCAGGGATCGCGGTTCGAGACCCGCCCGGGGCAATGTAGCAAGACCTAGTTCCAAAAAAATATAGTTGGGAATGGTGGCATGCGCCTGTAATCCCAGCTACCAGGGAAGCTGAGGCTGGGGATTGCCCATGGTACCCCGGGCAACGTGAGCCTGTGGTTTCACAGGCAAAAATAGTGAGACATAGTCTCAAAAAAAAAAAACCAAACTACAATGTTTAAACCTTCTATTCGTCCTATTATAAAGAATCATTATCAGTGTTATTTTGCTTTCTTTTCAAAGTAGACTAAAGGAAACAGGTATTCCCTGTGAAACATATTTCAGGGTTTTTTTTGAAACAAATGGAAATCCAATCACAGACACCTGATGTTCATGTTGTTTGTAGCTGAAACCTGTATTTGGGGTCAGCAAAAATTCATGTGATGTTTGGTTGTTTTTATTTTTGAAAGGAATTTCTGCTTTAGGTAGTTAGGACTTATAACCTACTGTTTTTCTCCTGAAATTTGTTGTAAGGAAATTATGGAAACACATGCATTTTACAGCTAAATCAGAACTATGACTTATATTTGCAGAATTTCAATAATTTTTTTCTTATTTTCCATAGAATTTTGATTGATTAAGGTCATTCCACCCTTAATTTCAGAGGAATGATAAGAACTTTGAAAGGTCAGATTTAAAAGGTTATGAAATTTAAGGGTGACCACTTGATATTTGCTAGTGTTGAAATACAAGTTTATTAGCTTCCGCAGGTCTAAGCTGAAAGATGTTGCCTCTTCTATATTGATTAACTTATAAATAAAATACAGGGGAAAGTCACACAAATTCAGAGTGAGGAAAGGTTTCCTGAGGGAATAAAAATGCAGAATTACGGAATTTTTAAATATAAGATTTCACTAATTTTGTTAAAATAGTAAAAGTGAAGTCCTTTAAAACCATGTGAATGACTAGGTAAGAGTAACTTACAACTGGGGTATTGTTTACAATTAGGCAACTTCTAAACTTCCTGGAGTGCCTAATAACATGTTCTAAAATAAACGCCCCCCCCCTCGCCTGCCATCTTAGTTCACTTTCCAGTCACTAGGTGAGTTCCTTTTTTAATAGTAAAAAGACAAGTTTCATACCAGCTATAGTCCTGAAATCAGTCATGTTTTTTGCCAATACTGATGTTTGTTTGTTGTTGTTGCTGTATGTTTCTATGATGTGAGTTCAGTTTCACTGTAAGGGGAGGTCAGAATACAAAACACATACTAAAAACTTACAGAGGGGGAGAGACATTTAACATGAGGTTAGAAGCTCTGTGGGGATTTTTTATTTTATTTTATTTTTTTTTTTTGAGACTAGGTCTCGCTGTTTTTGCCTGTGGAACCGCAGGCTCTCGTTGCCCGGGGTACCACAGACTCAAGCAATCCCCAGCCTCAACTTCCCAGGTAGCTGGGATGACAGGCACGTGCCACCATACCCAGCTATTTTTTGGAACCAGGTCTCGCTACGGGCCCCAGGTGGGACTCGAACCGCAATCCCTAGCCCCGGCCGCTTCATAGGCTGAAGTTTGTGGGGATTTTAATATGATGTGGGCAGAGCTCTCTTCACCTACACCTGAGAGCGCCTACCTTGTAGATCCTTTTAGATGTGTAAGAGGTTTTGATTGGAGATTAAAACCTTTATGTAAGATTACCTCAAAACGAGGTCCTATCCTTCATTAAATTATCCTTACTCTTAAAAAAACTTGGCAGACTTACATAAAGATAGAATGAGATAAAAAGTCTGCTGAAATGCAGTAATGTTTCTAAACATACTTCAGGAACTAAAAAGTATATAGAGATTTATATATTATGAAGTGAGTGTCAGAATTCTTTCATGGAGATGCTTATTTCCTATGGCTCCATTTTTTTTTTTAACTCACAAATGTTAAATATGTGTGTTAGCATTTACCAAGTGCTAATATGTACCAGTGGAAACCGTACTTATCATTGAAATGCTAATTATTCTTTCAGAAGAATATTTATTTAAAATGCTATTTGTTAACTTTCTTTTTAAAAACATGTAAGTCATACTGGAATACTTTCTGTCTGTGGAAGACTCTAGGATGCCAACCTGTACAGGAGAATGTACAGTCATCTAACTCCCCCTCTTTCATTCTCCAGAGGTCCCCAGAATTTAGAGCATACCTTTGTAATGTGTTTATATTTACATTTCTAGCCATATATGCTTTTTTAAAAGAAGGGTGGTGGAGGAAACTAATGCTAGTGGAATTTTTACCACAATTTTTATTTTCACCTGTCAATATGACTAGGCTAGCTTTCCATCTCAGTATATGTAAGTCTTCTTGATTTTGGACAAATGCATAGTATTCTAAAATATGACACAATTTTTTTTTTTTAACTGGTTCAGTGTAAACTCATTTGTATCAGCCAGGCACAGTGACTCGTGCCTGTAAGCTTCAGCCTATGAAGTGGCCAGGGCTAGGGATCACGGTTCGAGTTCCGCCTGGGGCCTGTAGCGAGACCTAGTTCCAAAAAAATAGCTGGGTATGGTGGCATGTGCCTGTAATCCCAGCTACCTGGGAAACTGAGGCTGGGGATTGCTTGAGTCTGTGGTACCCTGGGCAACGAGAGCCTGCAGTTCCACAGGCAAAAATAGCGAGACCTAGCCTCAAAAAAAAAAAAAAAAAAAAAAGCTCATTCGTATCCCTGTGATTCTCTTCTTTCTTTATTGATCACATATATATTTTTTCATCATTGTATACCCTGAGGCTCTTGCACCACCCTGTCACCTGTGAGCCATCATCTTGATCTCTTGTTCTCATTCCTCCTCTGATTTCATCCTCCCTCCCTCCCCCTGCCTTGCTGCATGCTTTAGTTTTGTTGTCAGTTTGTTAGTTTTGACTTTTAAACTTTCTCTTGGACTGTGACACATAATTTAAATGGAAGAGCCCTGTGGTCAGGAGCTTATCTGCTTTACTGGTCGCTGTGCCTGGAATAGTGCATGACGCTCTTGTGAGAGGCTTGCCTCGCAGCCCTGCCACAGGGCAGTCATCTCCCAGGCAGAGGGCCAGGTGGACATTTGAAGATGTAGTTTCTGGTGCTACCAGTGAGAGGCATCATGGCCATTTTATTTTGGTCTCTGCTCAGGTAATCTATTCTCTTGTCTAGGTCATGTGGGTTTCTGCTCACGTGTCCCCCTCGGCACTCTTTGCACCTTCTCAGTGGCAAAGATGCGCCTTTCTCAGCTATAGAAAATGCTTTTTTTTCTGTAAGCCAGGTGTTGGTGTGCACCTGTAATCACAGCTACCTGGGAGGCTGAGGCTGGGATTACTTGAATCCGTGGTTTCAAGACAATCCTGGGCAATATAGTGAGACCTACTCTCCAAAAAAAAGTGCTTTTTTTCTTCTGCTGTCCATGGCTTTTTCTCATTCTTTCTGTCCTTGCCTCTGAAAATTCCATTAGGTTGGTCCTAAAACTCATAGATGTGTCTCCCATGCTTTCCAAGCTTTCTTATGCACCAGCTGTTGCTTTATAGGATTTGGGACAAGAAGGAAGGTAAATAGATGTGCTCTACTTGCCATCTTGGTTCAGCTTCCTGACATGGTTATTTTTATCACATAAGGCTGACTTTGTCTTTCAGTGTCTATCGTTTTATTTGTTCCAACAGTCTGTTCCTAAGGGAACATGAGTCATATTTTAGAATAATCAGTGGAAGGCTGATACTGCTTCCACATCCTTTCATTCTGCAGTCAGGTTTTGTTGATGGTACCTTTTAAGAAAAAAAAAAACATAATATCAATTTAAAAATTAGACTCACTTGCCTTGTGCTGTTGATAGTGGCCCAGTCACATGGAAAAATGTGTTGGTATCTCACCCACTCATCAGATGCAGGCAGCTCCAAGGGCTGATAAAGGCCCGATGCTCCTGCAGACGTCTGCTTCATTAGTGCCAGGTGCGCTGAGCTGACTTTTCGGAGCTGACACACAAGTTCTCAAGCACCAAGTGTGGATACAAGCAAAGTTACAGGCCCTTGGGCTCCTAGAATAAAGGCTCATGAGCCTGTTGCACATCAGAATAACCTCTGGCACTTCATAAAAATATAAATGCCTGCATCTTCTGCTGGCCTGTTAATTCAAAATCCTCAAGGGCTGGAGCTGAGCCTCTGTCTATCCTTACCAGCTCTAGGCAATTTTCTGATATCCCGCTGAGCAGGAGAACCACGGGTCTTAGAGATCCTCCTCTGTAGGCATTTCTTCCTCTCCCATCTCATTTTGAAGCAGTTGTTCTCGAGTGTCCTGACTTACTCACAGGGGACCCTCGTGGCAGACATCTGAAGCTTCCAGTCTCCAGCAGCCACCAATCACTTAGGTGTCACGGTGCGTGGGACTTGGTCCACACGTGTGACTACACTTATGGGATAATGTCCAGAATTTCAGGCTTGAACTTCAGGATTGTTCAGGCAAAGATCAACATGCCTGTGTGAATTTGAAAGAGGTGAAAATAGGTTCTTTAAATTCTCAGGTGTTAAATTTTTAGGCTGAAAATATTCTTACCTTTTGGAGTTCCTGACATTTTGTTTTCATTTCTAATTAGGCCAGCACTAAAGTGGAAGTGGATATGGAGAAAGCAGAGAGCCTGCAGGTGACAAGAGGAGACTTCCTTGCTTCTTTGGAGAATGATATCAAGCCAGTGAGTATGAATATTGAGTGATGGATGAACCAGAAGACAGTAATAATTCAGGAGAAAAATAAATGTTTAACCCAGGATGGTGACTAGTTATAGCATATATAGCTTTTTAAAATCAGAAAATCAGTCTTGGGAAAATCTAAATATATAAGTAATATCTGTACAATCACTGTAATGACTGGGTAATAATCAATGCTTACTGACATATTCCTCATGATAGGGAATGCACCATCTTATAACAGATCATTCAATCTTGAGACTTTCTGATTATTCTTACGTTATATGGAACTAGAATTTATTTTCTCATTGGCTCTTATCAAGTCTGAAGCCACAGAAACTAAATTCAATCTGTCCTCCAAATTTCAGTTATTCTGATATTTAAAATGAACTCTGAGATCCTCTCCCCCCAAAAAAAAAAATCTTCCAAGAAATGTCTTTTTCTTGTTGAATACTACTGGTTCTAATTGCTATAGTTTCTAAAGACACTTAACTATCCTAAGTGCCCTTGAAAAAGAAAGGTGTCAACTTTCTTAGAAGTCACTCAAACTCAACTGTCCTAGTTAGAATTTTAGATTACACTATAAGGCCATTAAGCTGTTTTCCTTTTAACAAATGCTTGTGTTTGAGTTACCATTGTGTGGAGCCCTCTGTGAACACAGAAGCAAATTAAAGAGGTGTGTATGTTTGTTTTTCTTTATTAAATGACCCTAATGTGCATAGAATTAGATTAATCTTACTCCTTAATTCATGACACACTGTTGTCATTATTTTACATGGTGTGTAAAATAAAGTGTACATAATTTTCCTGGGACTTGCTATTTTATTACTAGAGTCACTCATGTGGTTTCCTATAGATAGACATACATCATTCATTTTCCAGTGCTGGGTAGCATGCCATTGTGTGACTACCACTAATTTATTTATTTTCCTGTCAACGTGCATTTGGAATGTTACCAATGTTTTTTTTTATTGCGAATAATTGCTGCAACAAGCATTCTTGAATGAACTTCTCTATGTAGTTAGGAATAAAATCACTGTGTTCTTAGATATATGAATGTCTAACTTTAACAGAACTTCAAGCTCTTTTTCCAATGAACACGGTCCCCAGTAATGTAAGATAATCTATTTTATGGCATTATCTGTAAAACACAGTATTGTCAGGCTTAATTTTTGGCATTCAGTCAGATGTAAAATGCGATCTCATTTTGGTCTTGATCTGCATTTCACTGATTACTTACAAAATTAAGCATTTCTCCACTTGTGTTTGCTTGCCATCTACATGTCTTCTGTGAAATGTTGTTCATGTCTTTTCCCATTTTTTTCTCTTATCATATTTATCCTTTATCTTTATCTGAACTTTGTAAGTTCTTTCTATATTTTTGAAGTTATTATTTGTTGCAGGTATCTCCCTTCAAGACACCTATCAATTCTTGTTACCCCGCCTACTTTTTATGACTTTAAATACAAAATATCTTTCAAAACTTACCGAGCAATGAAAATGGCGTAATCTTTTGCTATTGTCATTTGTAATATTAGAACCCAGCCCAACTGATCTATTCCAAGATTTCTATGACAGATGATTTGGCTATAAGGAAGGGGGAAACTTAGTTAACTTGAGTAATAAATTACTTCCATTTACTCTAAAGGCCTGGGGGATGAGACAAAACATGAACTGATGGGATACATAAGGCTCATTTATTGATAATATATAGCCTGGCAAGGTTACTTTTTCTGGGTCAGGCTGATGGATTGATTAAAAATCTTTTCAAATTGTGGTAACATTGATTTACAACACAGTGATGTTTTCAGAGTACAAGTTCATGTTTCTTCAAATGTGTGTGACCACATCTACCTCCAAAGTACTAATAACCCTCACCACAGCCCACCAGACTCCCCTTACCCTATGATCCCACCCCTAGCATAACTTCAGTTCTATCAGAATCCAAGGATTTGGTTTGGGTTTCATTTTGTTTTATCTAGTCTGTTCTTTTGCTTTGTTTCTTTTAAACTCACCTATGAGTGAATTCATGGTCTTTGTCTTTCCCTGATATACTTCATCTAGTGTTAATCCCCTCGAGTCCCACCCATGTTTGTTACAGATGACAAGGTTTCATCTTTTTTTCTAGCTGCACAGGATTCCATTGTATCTGTAGGCTCCCCTTGTTCATCCACTGGTGGGCACTGGGGTTGTTCCCTCTCTTGGGGCTTGTAAGTGATGCCACAGTGAACACAGAATTGCTGCTGAATCACTGTTTTCCCATTCTTCAGAGAGCCAGCCAGCCGTAGAGTTGTTGGATCCCATGGTAGATCTGTTTTTATTTCTTTAAGGCCCTGCTTCAGGTATCTTAAAGCTGCTACTCTGAGACATTGTGTGTATATATAGAATAATTAAGAATGACAACAGTTAGATTCCCAGAACAGCCATTAGCCAATGTTTACTAGACTCTTCCTTCTCACAGAACTGCTGAATTCACTACACCCAGGCAAGGGACTGAGGACTCTCCCCTCAGTAGTCAGGGGGTGGTGGATGCGACAGCCACAGTGGTGTGAAGTGATTTGGGGCAAAGTAATAGAGATGCAAGGCCACTGAATACTATTTCAGAGACAGAGACCGTGAGGTGTAATTTCTAACTTATTGTTAAAATGACTCCACATATTGAGTAATGAAAAATTGACTTTCTGAGGAAATGTGATCATTTTTAAGAATTTGAAATTCTCCCTGAGAAACTCCGTCTCAACCTTGGCATTATGTTGGTTTATGTTTCCTACTCATTTCTTCTCTTGTAAATCCCCTGAAAATGTAATTCTGTTAAGAACTGAAGTTATTGACTACTTTTGATGGCTGGTTGGAGGGAATTAGAGTTTGAGATTAGAAGTTGAAAATGAAAAGGAACAGGTGTATAATGAACACAAAATTGTTATTTTCAATAATTACATCTATTTTCTTTTCCTGACCTTTCAATCTCTACATATAGCTGCTCGTTTTTACTTCATTCTGAGTCTTCTATTTACACACATGTTTCTTACCTTGGTACCATTTATCTTATATCCCTGACTGCCAAGCTGTTGTGGAAAAGATCTCCTCATTACCATCCTATTCCGATTTTAATCCATGACACGGTATCCGGATAGTATCTGTGTCTGCTGTGCCAACTATTTCTAATGTCTAAATTCATAATCTCTCTTTCTGTTACTTAACAGAGGGCCACAGCCTGCATATTCCTTATAGACACAAGCACGTTGGGACATACCCTTTCCCAGGGATTATGAGGGTTTGGGCTCCTGTAGAATCTGAGCTTAGAGTCTATTGTTTTATTACACTAAGTCACAAAGAGCAACTTTACCCCCATTGGGCAAGAAGTTAAAGGAGAAATTACAAAACAACCTTGTTTACTTTCTGGGATTTTTACATTAACAGGGAATATTGCTTAACACTTTAAATATTCTTGTACTGATACTACTGTTCATCATGCTTGAAATTATCCTTTCCTCCATAGGCTTTTGGCACAAACCAAGAGGATTATGCAAGTTACATTATGAATGGAATCATCAAGTGGGGTGATCCAGTTACCCGAGTTCTAGATGATGGGGAGCTGCTGGTTCAGCAGACCAAAAACAGTGACCGCACACCACTGGTCAGCGTCCTTTTGGAAGGTAAGAAAGAATAATGAGATGGAATTTTTAAAAAAGGAAGAAGAAACACTCTTATAAAACCATTAAGCCAGGCATGGTGTTGAGCACCCGTAATCCCAGTGCTTGGGAGGCTGGGACCAGGGCTCACTTGAGTCCACAGATTGGAGATTACTGTGGGCAACATAGTGAGACCTAGTCTCTGAAAAATAAATAAATAAATAAATAAATAAATAATTAAAAATGAAACAAAACCATTTATCACATTCCAGAAGAGTGAAATATTTTCAGTTCCAAACCTGTTTGTGATCTGAACAGACTAATCCAGTCTAGTACCAGTATTGTGCACAAATTACATTTTTCTTGGGGTGGAATGTTACTTCTGATTGATAAGTTGTTTTCATGTAGGATTAGAAATTTATAAATTTCTGTCACTTGTCTATGTGATAGCAACTCAAGTAAGTATCCACTAGCACTAAGCTAGTTGCTGGAGCTACAAAGGCATTCAGGAAACTTGGTCTAGTCATGAAAAAAGTCATGTGAACAATTTCCTAACTACAGTGTGTATGTGCAGGGTGTGTGTGAGTGCAGTCATTTTGCCTGGGGGTGATCACGAAAGCTAGAGGTGTAGTTTAGACCTTAAAGGATCAGTTAGGATTTTACCAAGTGGACACAAAGGGAGGACATTATTCCCAATTTATTTCTTTACAGCTGTGATTCCCTGTAACAGAAATGCTTGGTGAGTCCTATGGATTCACCAAATCTCACCCCTTCCAAAGGTCTGGCATGGGGCTTCTAGCAAGAAACATATTAAGCCAAAACCTAAAGGATGGAGACAAACTGGCTGGGCAGAGTAACTGGGGAAGATGTTCTAGGCAGGACATGAAAAAACCCTGGGAAGGAAATTGAAACAGAAAGGGAGATTGACTAGACAGGAGATTAAAGCAGACAGGAGCCAGGTTATGCAAAGTCTGAATTAGACTCTATCTGTGAGGTAATGGGAAGCCACTTATAGGAATTTCCGCAATAAAGCAACATGATTGAATCTATATTTTAAAGCATCATGATGATTGCTTTGTGATGGAGAGTAAACTGGAAAAAGGCAAAAAAAGATACCAAGCTTATAAGCCGTTACATTCATCTTCCTGAGAACTGGTTTTGATGTAAGGTAACACCGTGGTCGTAGAGATGAAGATGAGTAGACCATTCTGAGAAATACTTAGGAGGTAGAATAAGAGACTTTATCGTTACTATCAGTTATTAATCACAGTTAGGTTTTATAGTTACTGCTTGTCGTAGTTGAGCTAACATTTGAGATCTTACTAGTTACTGGTCACGCTACTCACACTGTGCTCGTGTCATTCCATTTAAACCCGACTTCGGTCCAAGGAGGTTAGTTAGATGCTGCTGTTCTCCCTGTTTGTAGTTGGGGAGCAAAGGCTCAGAAATACTAAGTAAATAGCTTGAAGCTGGTGGGAGGTGTTCACTGTGACCCCAGGCTGTAGGTGCATGGCCTGCTGACTAAGCTCAGGAGCACTAGTGAGGAGGCAGACTGGGAAGAAAGAAGAATGGTCAGTTTGGGACATGCTGAATGCAAAGTCCTTCCAGAAGACTCAAAGGGGAAATGCTAACTGACCTGGGGCTGAGGCTGCCTGGAGCTGGGACGAGGCCCCCCTGCTGGCTCGGCTGTGAGCTGTCGCACACAGACTGTTGCAGGATCCACAGCGCAGAGCATCCCTCGCAGAAGAGGTGTGGGTTAAGAAGAAAGGGGGGAAAGGGGACTGGCACCGATCTCCCTGGTGTATCAACACGTAGAGACTAAGTAGAGCAGGAGAGATGGACAGAAAAGACTGAACAAGAGTAGCCAGAACAGTAAGAGGAGGGGAAAGAGAATATGCTTGCCCAGGAGCCAAGAAAAGCAAAGTAGTTAAAGAAAGGGAGGGCACGCTCTCGATTGTCTTGGCTACTCCAAGCAGGCAAACAGATAAAGTATTTGCTGGGTTTGGTGACTTGGAGGTCATGGCAGACTCTGGCCTGTCCCACTCGTGGGAGTGGGTACCGGCACCAGGCTTTGCCCGAGGATGGATGGAAGGTGAGAAGTGACAGTAGTCCGTGTGGATCATCATTACAGGAAGTTTCATTTGGAAGGGAAAAGAAATCATATTGGGGTGTGGTGAGGTTTTTGGTTTTGTATCTTAAACTGTCAGGTAGAGTATGTTTAATGTGTTATTGGAAAGACTAGGGAAGAGGCAGGGATTGAACATACTGGGAAGAGGGTATAATCAGTAATGTCAGGGTATAGTCAGTAACACCAATTCCCATCCTGAAAAAGAGGGAAAGAAAAAATTGATTGGTTTTTTTTTTTTATTATGATATATTATTTTCTTACATTGTTATATACCCTGAATTTCTCCCACCACTATGTTACCTGTGGACGGGCTTGCCCATCCCTCCCCTGAATTCACCCTCCCTCACTCCTCCTCCCTTGCTGTGTGCTTCAGTTTGTTAATTTTAGCTTTTTCTTCTTCTGTTGTTTGATTTCCCTGTATCCCACATATAAGTGAGACCATCTGGTATTTCTCTTGTTCTTCCTGGCTTGTTTCAGCTAGTGGAATTCCTTCTAGCCCCATCCAAGTTGCCACAGATGACATGAGTTTGTCTTTTTTTGATTGAAAAGTTGATTCTTCTATGGTTGGAAGAGAGATACAGCTTCCAGTTCACAGCAGAGAAGGAAGGGATGTCAAAACAACAGGCAGGTTCCTAGGTTTTGTGGCCTTCGTGAGAAGACCCAGCTCTGGACATCCAGCTTTTTAGGTTCTTGTTTGCTTCTAATAAAGCGGTTTTCCCCTGCAGCCAATATCATCTCCTAAGATTGTATTCTTTTTTGTTAGACAATTTGATAGAACTCATAACGTAAGTACTGATAGGCATTTGAATACATTCTTTTCTGAAGGCACAAAGTCCTTGCACTTCCTATATTAAACTAGAAGTTTGAAAGATGATGACTGTGTGAGAAAAGCAGAGTGTGTTTCATCAGACCTTCGTGAAATGCTAATCAGTTCATTAAGTTTAGTTGCTAATAAATAAGCGCAAACATGTCTGCCATGAAACTATGTCAGAAAATGTTAATGAGCGACTAGTTGAGACCTCAGTATGTGGTGAATAAACGTTTAAACTTGTTTTATCCCCGTTGCTCAGGTTGGCTCCATTCCCCTGACTTGCTCATCTCTTTCCACAGGCCCTCCTCACAGTGGGAAGACGGCTTTAGCTGCGAAAATCGCAGAGGAGTCCAACTTCCCCTTCATCAAGATCTGTTCTCCCGATAAGATGATCGGGTTTTCTGAGACAGCCAAATGTCAGTCCATGAAGAAGGTATCAGACGTTTTACTTTCTTTTTATTTATGTGTTTGTTTTTTGATGGTGAAATGCAGCGATTTCATTTTTCCCCGATAAATAAGAAACAAACCAGTATGACCTCATTTGTATTCACTTTTGTTTTTCAGTGTTTTTTTTTTTTTTAGAGATTAGGTCTCACTATGTTGCCCAGGGAATTCCCAAACCCATGAACTCAAGTGATCCCTAGCCTCAGCCTTCCAGGTAGCTGGGATTATAGGCGCGCACCACTATGCCCAGCTGTTTTTTTGAGACTAGGTCTTGCTAAGTTGACTGGGGTAGTCTCGAACCCACAGACTCAAGTGATTCCTAGCCTCTGCCTCCCAAATAGTTGGGATTACAAGCACACACCACCACGCCCAGCTTTGTATTCACTTTTGAAGGTTTACAGCAGTTAAAGTAATTTTGCTGCTACGTATGAAGATTAAAATATCTTTTTCCCCCTAAAATACAAAAGTAACCAGTTCTGTCATGACTAAAAGTAAAACAGGGAGCAATTAACATGGAAGTAAATAGCCAAGATACCATTTTAATTGCCTGTGGCTTAGGTGTGTGTGTATGTGTGTGTGTGTGTGTGTGTGTGTAAATGCCATACCAACCATCTTCTCTGCAACTGGCTGAAAATAAAACATGTCTACTAAAATTATCAGTAGAATTTGGAGGGAAACTGATTGCTTTAAGTAGATTTAGTCTCATAATGCATTCTCACTAAAGTACCTTCATCTGCTAAGTTATGCTGTGCTTAGTATGATTCAATTTTATTGATGTTTACTTTGGTGAGTGAAAGAATCTTAGTTAAGAGGGGGTAAATGGAGCAAATTCATTTAGAACTTCTTTAAAGTTCTTTCGCTGATGTACGAAGCCCTACCGTTCAGGGTCCATTAGGTGATGGGACTGTTTGGGAAGGGACAATGTAGAGAGAATGGTGTGTGCTCAGACCCTTGCCAGCCTCGGCAGCCGCTACCTGGGCCTTCCTCCCAGGCTATATCACTGGTGCGTGATGGCATGTGGGTGCAGGCCATGCTGGGAGCTTGAGCCCCGGCTTGCTCACCTGTGATTGTGGATACCTGGGCCGAGAAGCCAGCAAGCATAGGGCATGCACGTGTGTAAATAGGATGTGTGGGCAGAGAAGCAAGGGTTGGAAGGGGATATTTGCAGAGGTTAGAGGGATCAGTGTCCCCTGATTCAGCATTAAAGGTATGTTGGAGAGACTGAAGTCTCCAAAATGCTCTTCCCGTTTGCCTGAATGAACAGGGAAACTGCCCAGCCTGAGATGGTTGCACAACACAAGTTTATCATCAGGAAGATACCCTCGAAACTCCCAGGAAGGATAATGATGTATCAGTTGGTAGTGGGAGTCTGCTTGGTGCAATCCTCACCTTTCTTCCATTCTCCAAGCGCCTCACCTCACCTTCTTGACAGCTCTGAGTCCTCGGTGAGAGTCAGAACAACCAAAGACAGAGCCCTAAGCTGATGGGTGGTCAAACCACCAAGTCTGGCTCTCTTCCTCTGCAGCAGGTGCCACCTCAGGCCTCAGGGACAGCAGCTGACTCCCTAGAAACAGCATCAAAACAATAAGATTCAGTGATGAAGACTCATCACAGTGATTTCTTCCTGCTTGGCAGCGGCATTTCCGTTGAGAACTTTGTATCTCCCAGCAAAGACATCTTCATATCTAGCTGAAGTGTCACCATGACTCAAGTCTTTTTTGTCATGTTTGATCTTTTATAGATAATGACCTGACTATAACAAAGGGAGATGGCGAATCAGAATTAGAAAAAAACAGCTTGAGAATTTGGGTGCCGCCTGGTAAAGATGGCGCAAATATTATTTTACCTTCCAGATTCTCACTTTATAAAGACAGAATAGAATGACTTGAGTTTTCCTTTAGGGAAGAGACTAAAGAGAAAAAAAATATATTCAAAAAGAAGCAGACCTCAACAATTTTAAGTTGAAAAACTAGTCTTACTGGTGCTGTTATGGGGGTAACATAGCTGAAAAAGGGGGCACCAATGGCAGAAAACTGTGTAGGGTGATTGAAATGGACGGAAGCAAGAAGGCCCACCACGCACACTGAACAGTCAAGGTATATACTGTAAGACTAGCAAGCAGTACCGTGAGAGGTGACCCATAGGGTGAGATGCCCGAGTCCTCTTCTTTGAGAAGACCTGCCGGGCGGAGCACAAGAAAAAAAGCCCAGAAGTCCCTGTCAATTTGGCAGAGAGTTCCAAGACATTCCCAGAGAGTTTGGGAAGGAGAAGCCTAAATGTGATGAAATGGCAAAGTAGACAAACCTCCCCACAATCAGGAGAGGAAGGATTGTGGCTGAAAGGGCCACTGTCTGTTTGGAATTCTGTCCTAAGATCAAATCCATGAACCACATAATCTTGAAGAAGTGGGCGAGATGAGGAATCACTCAGGCAACAGTGAGCTGCAAGGTGACAGCCAGGCCATGTGGCTGAAGGAGACGTAGGAGAACGTGGCTTTGCTAGGCTGAAAGGAAAGTTTGGTGACACCAAGAGTCTTGCTGAAGTGGCAGGAGAAAGGTGAATGAGGAAGACAAAGGCCAGGAGAGGGAAGGAAGCAGGAATAGAGAAGAGGAGGAGGGATACAAAAGCTGTCAAAAAATAAATAAATAAACATTTTGTATAAGGATCTCTGAAATTGAGTGTGAAAGAGGAAAAGGTGGGCAGACACCAGAAGTTAAACTATCTCGGTCAGTTTACTCTGTGTCTAGCCTTCATGGGGAAATGGGGACAAATTAACCAAGACCAGTAACTTCTTCATGTTAGGGAGGATTCAGGTTTTCTTTGTGTTTTTTTTCCTTCTTCCCTCCAAAGGGAACCCTTAAACTATTTCCTCTGATGAAAATTTAAATAATAACCCTTGGAATCTACACCCATTAGACTTAACCATTTAACTGAACAGCTGATTCTGTTTCACTTCCCTACTTCTGTCTGCCCCTTATCCGTGTTCAGAAGCCATCGTCAGCCACGCACAGGGCAAATTACTGCTTGCTTTCCACCAGCTGCCGGCATCTACCTCAGATGTACTCTGAGATGTGGGTGGATGGTCCTAGTTTTTCCATAAAATTTTTAAAAAGTATTTTATACTCCTGCAGATCAAAGCTGCTTTATAAGTGTGAGATATTATCATTTTTATTATTTTAATCTCTTGCAAATTGACTTGAGGGGGGAAGGTAATATGTGCTGATTTTAGAGGCTTAAATGGTTAAATTAATGGTTTAATAACTTATGATTTAATCTTTAAATTGTTGAAGCCTTTCAAGGTAGACTTTTAGATGAGTGGAAGGCTAAGGAATATAAAAATAAGTGTCTATACAAGCTTATTCAAAATTGTTTCGATTCATGATTCACTGTCTGGATCAGCCCTGCGCCCTTCAAGTCACAAAAATTATTTGTGCTGCGGCAGCGAGGAAAAAAAAAAACAACTCCTACGAAGACTTTCTGGTGTTTCTTGGGGAAAATGTGTGACTCCCTGTAACTCAAGGACAGAACAGAGAAAGGAATGAAGCATAGGTATTTTAGAAATATTCTCAAAATATTGCAAAATCTTTCCTGGCAAATAGTTTTCACATTGTTGTCTAATGATAGGCTGACAGAAGCCTGAGGGCGCAGGCCCATCTGAAGGTGCTGAGCCTTCAGGTTGCTTTGGAAAGTGAAATATGAATGTGGTTCCCCAGTAGCCCTGGCCTGCCTCCCACTGCTGCTCCCTGCTCTTCGTGCTTGGCAGGGCGGGAAGGGGTTTTCTCTCCTTTTCTCCTTCAAGAGTGCAAATAATAGCTTTTTTCTCACTCTGGTGAGGACATTTGTATCCTTAGCAGTGCCTCACCCTCCCCAAATACAGTATCTCCTAACTACAAAAATAATTTAGGAGGCACAGAGAAGAATATGGAAGAAAATGCAGATAAATCCATATTTGATCTTTGATTTTCTTAGCTACCAGACACACACACACACACACACACACACACACACACACACACACCCCATGTTATGTTTGGAGGTCACACTGGACATTGTTTTAAACATGCTTTTTTTTTTTTTGCTTAAAATATTTTGAGGTTTTTTTCATTGTCATTGCCACTTATCGCTGTATTATGTAAATTAATACCTGTATGAGAGCCACTTAAGCAATCCTCTTTTTGTTGAGCTTTTAGGTTTTTTCACATTTATAAATACTATTCTGTAAATTACCAAATGAGGAAAATCACTACCCTCATTTTCTTACTAGATTTTTCTTAAAGTGCCATCCTAGGGTTCCAACTGAACACTTGGACTTAGGAGACAACTAGAGTTAAGGTTTGAATTCCAGCTCCCCACACTTAATGTCCTTGTAGTCACTTAACCTATAAGCCTGTTCTCTCCTATAAAATGAAAATAATATTTATAATCACCTCATAGGGCTATTATAAGAAGTAAACAAGATGGTAAATTATGAAGGTATCATACTGTGCCCTGGAATATAATGAATATATATTTCTATATAAATAAAATGCAGTGATTGTTTTTACTTATCAGTATTGTTGTGCATATATGTCTGGTTACTTCCTTAGGATAAACCCTCAGACTTGGGATTACTAAGGTAAAAATATTATTATTATTATTATTTTTTTTTTTTGAGACTAGGTCTCACTATTTTTGCCCATGGAACCACAGGCTCACATTGCCCAGGGTACCACAGACTCAAGCAATTCCTAGCCTCAGCTTCCCAGGTAGCTGAGATTATAGGCACGTGCCACCATGCCCAGCTATTTTTTTGGAACTAGGTCTTGCTACATTTCCCCGAGTGGGACTCAAACTGCGATCCCTGTCCCCCGCCACGGCTTCCTAGGCTGTCGCTTACAGGCATGCACCACCATGCCTGGCCTAAAATATGAATATTTTAAAGGTGTTTGATATATTGCTATCAACTTTCTTACATAGAATACTAGTGATTTATCATGCCCACCTTTTCATAAATCTAAGTGTTTGTTATGAGAGTGCTGGTTTCTATGAACTCCCATCCACAGTGGATGATTTTAAATATTTTTTTTCCAATATGATAGGTGAAAGATTGGCCTCCAGTGATCTCTCTGGCTACATTTTAATGACTAAATGTTCAGCTTTAAAATTTTTCAAGCTATTTTGCAATGGCAATAAGTGAAACACAACTGATTATAATGCATTCATTTTATTAGAAGAATGATCTGGATAAATCATAGAATATTTTTATATACAATTTTGTTACTTGAATCAACAAGAGTTTTCGTTAGTAGAAGGGACCGTTAGGATTGCTTTAATGAGTAGCTAAGAGTTCATTGTGATAAGTTACTGCTTCTTGTTCACATATGGATGGTGCTTAAATAAAGGGAAGTGGCCTATTCTCAGCTAATTGAAAATTCACCTTTTTCTTCTCCAATTTACTTGATAAATCCTCTCTCCATTAGATAAACCCCTTAACACTGTGAAAGTCTGTCAGAAGTATTTTCCTCACACTCTGGGGGGATGGGAGAGGACATTCTATATTCTATTAATATTTCAAGTATTCACAGATCTCCCCCATTAATGCTTGTTTCCCCAATTTCATCTTATTTTTAGCATTTTAATTCCGTCATCCAATTCTGGCATGTGTACTTTAAAAAATATCTGTTTTATTAGTTCTAGTGGTATTATTAAATGAACGGAAAGAACAAAGCAGGAGAATTTGATTTTCACTAATTGTTGACTTTTGATGCTTTCCAAGTACACGATGCAGAGATGAAATAGAACAAACTGATGTGACTAGATTATTGGAACAAAATTAAGTGAAGCTATCAGTGCTTTCTAAAACTATGCCCATTAATAAGATAATACAGTCTTGTTCTTAAAGGATTGGAAATTAATGGAAGACATTTTCCTTTCCACTAGCTTTGCAAGAAAGAAATAATCTTCTTTGAATATCTTCCTGTAAATCCCACTGCAAATTGTAGTCTGCACAGAACAGAGTCTTGGTACCTAATCCTCCTCTTTTCATGGTTTAGTCCATACAAAGAGCAGGGCTGGAAATTGGATCTTTTGACAGCAGTTACTAAGCAACAGAATTTGGATGTTTTTGGTTAACATCCTAATATAGCATGTCGCTGATTTGCTGGAGTTTGTGCTTGTATTAACCAAAAGAAATGGACACCACAGGAGTGACTGCGCACCCTTGGGGGCAGGGGTGGGGGCGCTCCTGTTGGTGTTTTGTTTAATAGGCATTGTCTTTTGGCTTTGTCTCTGGCATGTGTATGTCTGGATGCCAGAGGAGGAGGGTGCAGATCTTTGGTAGGACTTTCAGACCTTGTGACATTTCGTGTTAGTGAGGATACCCCACTCTGTGGTTTGTGTTATATATGAAAATGTAAGAATTTTTCCTGAAAAGCAGGGAGAACAAATAAGGGATTTTAAGGTCATTCCAGGAAGCTTTTGTGCTTTGCCAAAAGTTTAGGTCCACTTCCTGAGGCAGTTTTCATTAGAAGACAGCTAATGTTTGCTTGGTCTACTCCCAAGTTATTTATAGAAACTCAAGATTATTACTGATAGCACCTACTTGAATTTGCTAATTTACGTTTTTATATGCTCCCGAATATGATTAGAGTATGCTTTCAGCTAATTGCTGACAGATTTACTACATTAGGGATTTTCTAAGTCATCAGATTCCTACTAACTAGGTACTTCACGCCAAGCATTTCAGGACTGAGGTGAACTCTTTCAGTCCAAAAAGAACCAGGGGATTTGGCTTCACTTACCTCAGAGCACTGAAGCAGTTACAGAAAATGGAGGACAGAAGCTACTTAGAACATGCTTTGCTGTGGTTTGTGATTCTGAAAGACTGGGATTAACACGAAGCTGATGCTGGCGTGTTCCCATTTGTATTCATGCACACTCCTGAGTCCACAGCTGCTGCCCCTCCCCTGCACACAGGTGGCTCCCAGTGTCTGGAGGCTCCGGGGATGGGCTCCATGCCCCGAGATCTTGTCCATCCTGGAGGGTGGCATCCGGCCTGCTTCTGCCACTTGGCAGCAGGAGCCTCCCCTTCCAGCCTTCTCACTGAATCCTAAGACCCTGCGCATACGTAGGTGCTGACAGTTCCACTCGCCCGGCAGGAAACTCCCTGATAAACGAGGATGACCATACATTCCTATCTGCTTTGAGCAATCCTGGGTTTTACCTGTTGCTGCAGCGTGATCATTAACAGCTCCCCCCTTTCAAGTGTCCTGGTTTGCATGATACCTTAACATGATCCCCGACTGATAACCTCTCCAACAAGAAAAGGCTTGAATATCAGACTTTTATCTTATTAAATGAGAGGAACAGAATTTAAATTAATTTTTAATGCGTCTATAAGATGCAGCCATTAGCTGCTGCAGCAGCAGCCCACCTGGCTCACTGTTGTTTTGGCAGCACTTGCTCTGGAACAGGAAGTGCTGCGTGCTGTGCGTGGCAGCAAGTGGTATGCGTTTTCTTCTGGCTGGGGCGGTGTGTATGATTTTACTTCTGCAGCATCTTTCCTTCCAGGACCTCTCCTCTTTGGGGGGTTTATCTGCCTAAGGTTGGGGTGGAGGGTGCGGGCGGCGTGGGGGCGGGAACGTCCCAGCTCAGCGTGTCAATGCCTCGCATAGATTTTTGTCTGGCTGCTCACCTCAAGCTCTTTGCCAATGAAACCTGAGCATCTTCTGCTCCAGCATTCTGTGGGGCCTGGGCCAAGGAAGCCGGGAACAGGAGGGAGTGAGGAAATAGGCTGGGAACATGGATCCCAGGAAAGAGTGATGACTTTCTGTGACTCTAGTGACTAGATAAGGAAAAGAATGTGCATGAAAGAAGCGAGAGGGGTGTGTGCATTTAAATTAGGGCAGAGGTGCTACTTGAAACTGGTCAAGTTGCAACTGGCATCGCACAGCCTTTGTCACGGTGAGTATGTTGTTAAGAGAGTTACCGATGGGTGCTCCTTTCCCCATGGCAGTAATTAGTACATTAAGGGCTGTCTGTAAAACAACAACAACAACAAAAAGCTACTTTACGTTAAATGGCTGCTGTAGGTATTTTTCTTCTGAAGTGTTATAGGTAGCCCGTATTATAGGTAGTCAACTGTGACGTGGTCTGTAATGCTCCCTGAATCATAGGCTCTGAGATAAGTTGGTGAGACTACTTCACAATTTATCATGAGTTAAAATCTAAGCAGTGTCCTAATGAGGCCGGTGTAGCCAAGAAAGCGCTCCTGTTTTCAGAAAAGGAGAAGGGTTATTAGTTCAAGGAAAGCGTAGAACTGCTGCAAGTAGCCAGTCCATGCCATCCCGGACCCCGGGGCTCTAATCCACGGTATCACGACCTGAAAGAGTGACCTGCTTGTTCAGTGTAAGGAAAATGAAGTTTTCAGGCTCTTTTTCGCCCTTCTGCTGCTGGTCTCTATGGCTGCCGCCTGTGGCCTTGCTTCCCGTCCAGGTTTCAGTCCCCACATGTGATATCATGTGGTGGTAAAAGGTGCTTGGGAGCATGAGTGCAGGACACGCACACCTATGATTATGGACACTTGGGCTGAGAAGCGAGGGGTGTAGGGGAGAGTCACAGGGTCTAGGAGTTCAGCTGCTGCCTCCCTGCCTGCTGGTCTGGTCTCTTGAGTCACCATTACAGGTGTGTTAGGGATACCGAAGGCTCCAAAACGCTCTTTTCCTGCCCAAATCAACAGCGGCCTAGGATGGCCTAGGATGGTTGCAGAACACTGAGCCTTCAGTAAAATTCTGAAAGATGTCAAGCTGCTATTTTCAGCGACTCCTGAACCTCCTTCCGAGTTTATGGGCTACCACTCGGCTGCTGTGTTGGGCCGGTCTTCAGAAAATAGTGAAGACTCACCATGGAGCTTCACATAGTAATGGATTACTGTGGAACTACTTTCAAATGATTCAGTTGTCTTAAAGTCCGTGCCCAAAGTCAGCTGGAGACAATTTGATACATACAATCGAACATATCAGGTGCCGAAGTCCAAGTTCATCTTCCTTTCTTCCCTCTGTCTTGGAGAGGAAGAGGAGATGCGCTCTTCTCCATCAGTTCTTTAAATGTCCCCATGCCCAAATGTATCCACCCCCAAGGCAGCAGCTCCTCTGTTCTCCATTTCAGAGCAAACTAGAAACCAGCCTTGACTAATGTCTTCTCTCCTCGCCACACCCATCCGTTCACAAAGTCCTTTCAGTTCAGCCTCCTAAATGCTTCTAGAATATATGCACTTCCCAGGACACCTTTTCCCACTCCCAATTCCAGACTGCGTTATCTTTCACCTGGAATCTGTACTCTAGACCACAGCTGCAGCCCTATGACACTGTCCTAGGCATCAGGGAGAACAGTGTCTCAGCAGGAACCTGGCATCTGGGTCCATTACTTGAAGTCTTTCAGTGACATTTTATTCCGTACAAGTTTCCAACTCGTGAAACTCCTAAGTCCCTTCTTGTCCAGGCCCCTTCTTCACTTCTTCTGCTTCATATCTCACCCCCCACCTCCCACACATGTCACACCAGCATCTCTTCAGTTTCATTCTTTTTTTCTCATTTTATTGTTTTTCTAAGCTATTAAATTATTTATATATAAATTTCACATCTTTGTGATCTCTGGGGTTCACCACCCCCCCGACCGTTCCCACCCTGTCCCATCCCACTGCCCCGAGTTGTGTACTTTAATTTGGTTGTTGGCTTGTTTTGACTTTTCCTCGTGTCTTTTTGTTTATTTTTCCTATGTCCCATATAATGGTGAAACCATTTGGTTTCTATCTTTTTCTTTTTGACTTGTTTCTGCTAATATTTCTTCTAAGTAATCCATGCTATAAAATCATCCAATTTGTCGTTTTTAGTTGATGAGTAATATTCCACTGTGTATATGTACCACATCTTTTTCATCCAGTCATCTGTTTGGGGACATTTTGGTCGCTTCCATGTCCTTGCAATTATAAATAGTGCTGCAGTAAACATCTGAGCACAGGTGTCCCTTTATACAAGCATTAAAGTCTCCTTTGGGTATTGCTCTCTCCCAAGAGCGCAATTGCTGGGTCATATCGTAGTTCTATTTTCATTAATTTGAGGGCCCTCCACATAGCTTTCCATAGAGGTTGGACCAGCTTACATTCCCACCAGCAGTGTAAGAGTGTTCCCTTTTCTCCACATCCTCACCAGCACTTGTTGTTACCCGTTTTGTGGATGTGAACCATTCTCACTAATATTATCAGTTCTTCAGTGCTCTTGACTCTCATCTTTGTGCCTCTGTTGGGTAAATGAGTTAGTCAGGTTTTTTCCTCCATTAACCTATATAACCAGCACCGTGTCTTCCCCATGATGTGTGGTCCAGTGGGTGGGTGTGTGAGTGTGCACACCTGGGCCTGGAAGAATGGGGATACAGGGGCACAGAGAGCACAATGAGAGAGCGTGAGAGAATGCCAGAGAGCCCAGGGAAAAGTGTGAAGATTCCTGGGGGGGGGGGAGGCTTACCTGCCTCCAAACCCCTTCCACTTCCCCCAAACCCTTCCCTACCCTGCCTGGTGTGTCTGTGTAGATGCTGGAACCAATAAAGAACCTATGCAGATTGGTCAGCCTGATGCCTATGCACTACAATTGTTGTCACAGACAGGTTGCTTGCACTACAGTTGGCCACAAGGGTTGGTTACCCTGCAGCCTCCTGCTATTCATTATGTTCTGCTTCAAACACTATCTTCCCTGTTTTCCACTGATTCATCCTTTGGGTATCAAAATAAATGTCACTTTCTGGGTTTAGGAGGCCACTGTTGATTCTAAGCTCCAATATCAGCTAGAGTGGGCTACGTTTTGCTGCAAGAATGAATAGCCCCAAATCTCAGGGTCTTAACTCAACCAAGTTTATACTTGTTCATACTGAACATCCATCATGGTTCAGAGGGGAAGCTCTGCTTACTCTCGTTTCTCAGATACTCAAGCAAACAGGTCATAGAGGTTCTGCCTCACATGTGATTCCACAATAGCCAAGGCAGAATAAAGGAAATATGGTGAATCCTGCAGCTCCTTTCAGAAAAAGATACATTTCTACACCATCTCAACCAAAACAACCCCCATGTCATTCCTGACTTAAGAGGGGCTAGGGAGGTATAATCCTACCACATGTGGAAAGGAGAATATCTGTGTGTATGTCGAGTGACTGTCACTGCCCCTTCTGTACAGCACAGTATTATTGCATTTCCTCTGGCATCATAATGGTACTCTTTCCCATAGTTACGTGTGACCTGCTTCCCTCTTCTGTGACGGTAGCATCACACTTGTCTTATTCATTACTCTCTTCATTGCCTTCACTAATGCTTGACATATTATAGGAATTCAAAGATAGTTGTTGAATGAACAAATATTTTGTCCACCCAGAATTTAGTCCATGGCTTTTTATTCCTCCTCCACCCTCCTTTCTCCTCCACAATCTCATTCCTGCTCATGGTCTCAGCAGTTACTGCCTAAGGGTGACCTCAAACCCTGATCCCAGACGTCTCTATATCTGTTTCTACTTGCAGTTAAAATATGTGAATTTAAATATATTTTTTGGTGCATATTTCTTGATTACTTTCTGATAAGACCAATTAAGGGATGTGAGGAAACAGTTTATGGCAATTGGAATTAAATGTGTGTTGTTTCAGCCATTAATTGATTACTTTCTGATAAGACCAATTAAGGGATGTGAGGAAACAGTTTATGGCAATTGGAATTAAATGTGAATTGTTTCAGCCATTAATCTACTGACCAGATATTTCTAATAGATGCTGTCTATACTGTACTAGATATAGTTACCCAGTGGTACTGTAGGTACTACCAGTGAAGTTTTTATGCACCCCACAGTCCAGTGGGGAGATGTCATGTGGGAGAGTGACTTGAGGGGAAACAGGAGTGCAAAGGAAAGCTACAGGGGTGTTCTCTCCTGCAAATTTATAATCAGCATTTATTAAACATGAGTTACAGCTCCTGTCTTGAAGAATGTGTGCGAGGTATTGTGGAGGAATTTAGCATCTGGTTTGGCAACATGAAGTGTTTCGTTTTGCTTTTGTTTTTGTTTTGTTTTTCCTTGCTCTTTGAGAATGATGTGAGCATAGGAAAGACCATCTGTAGCTAATTTAAGATTCAAAAAGTTAAAACTCAAGATAGTAAACTTATATAATTTAAAATATATAATTTTTCAACATAAAAGAAAAACCTTAAACTTTTTTAAAAGCCCACCTGGGCACTTCTTAATCTACTTGTAAGTTTAGTAAAATGTAGCAACTACTTAAAAGGGAACTTTCATAACTTATTTTATAGCAGTTTTTAAAAATATTTTAAACTATATTTACACATTGAAAATATTTTACTTTCTCTTTTAATTACTCCACTGTTTGACAAATATCTGTTTAAATGTAAATCTAGAATTGCATTTATTTAATAATTAAACTAAATACAGTGACTGTTAGATTCCCTTTAAAATTTGCAAACTATTGAAGTTATCTTTTCAATAAAACAAAAAAAAAGTTACCTCTTTAACTTCAAACAGGAAAAAATTTTTATTATTTAAGATTTGTTTACCTTTTTTTTTGCCTTTTGGGTGTTACTCCCTCTTTTCCCCCCCCCACTCCCTATCACTCCACCTCCTCTTTCACTGCCAGTTGTTGGTCAATTTTTAACCCACTGGAATCTTAAGCAGGACATATTTTAAATTGAGTTAGCAAGGCTAACTCTATTAAAATCCAATATGGTCAGGCATGGTGGCACATGCTTGTAAGTGACAGCTTATTAAGTCATGGTGGGGTCGTGGGGATCGTGATTTGAGTCCCGCCCAGGGAAACACAGCGAAACCTAGTCCCAAAAAGTATCTGGGTGTGGTGATGCATGCCTGTGCATCCTAGCTACCTGAGAAGCTGAGGCTGGGGATTGCTTGAGTCTGTGGTACCACAGGCAATGTGAGCCTGCAGTTCCATGGGCAAAAATAGCGAGACTTAGTCTCAAAAAAAAAAAAATCGAATATGGTAAATTTTCTTTGCTACAAATCCTTTGAAGATCAAGTATGCACAAGTTGTCTTTAAGTTTAGTATGAAAAATACTAACATTGTAAGTTTTACTTTCTTCCTATATTCAAGTCTTAATCTCATGTACTTAAAAGATGCCCTCTAGGGAATATTAATGACCCCTCCGCTCCCTACGCAAGATGTGTGAAGGGAGTTGTCATGTTGGAGAGGTTACTTGCGAGCCACACAGGAATGAATTCTTACAGATGGCACCTGTGAGCTACTCTGATCCCGGATTATAGTTGCTGGAATAGGAACTGCCCAACATTTACAAAAAGGTCGATTTCAAAGTCTTGGGCACTTATTTTCCACTTACAAAGACATTCAGAAATTCACAGAAATTACCAGGCAGAAGAATGCCTGACTTGGAATTGAAATTACTATGTCGTAGTCAGGATCTAACAGCGTCCTTGGCTGTTCGCTCTAATTGCATTTCTTTGTCTTAAAACAATGTCCTGTTATCTTCCCCTGGTTCTAAAGATAGATTCGTATCTATCTGCTCATTCATACCCAACATTCATTCTCTTGGGAACACTTTCACATTCTGGTCTGATTTGAGTTGATGGCTCTGTTCGTTCCATCTTGCTGTGCTTAGCAGAACCACAGTTCTTACAGATAATACAGTGCCCTCCAGTTTTATTCTGCACATCCCGTGAGGTTCCATCTAGCTAGAGTCACAATACTGAAGTCACATTCACACGGATAAGACACCTTGGTTATCAGTCTGATGGGATGTTTCTGTCGCAGACTGACAGCTGCTCTCCATTGTGCCCAGGTATGACACAGCCAGCTTCTGGAGCTGAAGGCAGCACTCCCCTGCCCTTGCTCAGCCTCCTGAGCAGTTGTGCCATCCTGGGCAAGTCGCTTGATTGCTTTGGGCCTCAGTTTCTTCACTTTTCAGTTGCACAGACTCCATCAGTTTTAACATCCTGTTACCTGTTAAATTTCAATTTCGTGTAGTCTGAAATAGTGGTGGTGTTGAGTGTGCTTTCTCTGGGCATTGCTTAAGAATGCAGTTCTATCTTCTTGAAAATCATAATTATGGAGAGTGTTAAGATAATACATGCTTTTGCCTTCCTTGCAGATCTTTGATGATGCCTACAAATCCCAGCTCAGCTGCGTGGTTGTGGATGACATCGAGAGACTGCTCGGTGAGTTTTGCTGTTGTACGTTTGTACATTACAGCTCATGCTTCACAAATCACAAGAGAAAAATAGCAGGGATTTAGACGACCCAAATGCCCCAGAACAGACGAATGGGTCAAAAAGTTGTGGTATATTTACATAATGGAATATTACTCAGCAATTGAAAAGGATGCCATTTGGGGAGCTAGAAGGAATCATGCTAGCAGAAATAAGAAATACCGAATAGTCTCACTTATGTGGGATATAAGGAAAACAAACAAAAGGACAAGAACAAGTGCAAACAGACAATGGAATTAAAGCATATAGAAAGGGAAGGTGAAATTAAAGGAGGAATGAACACGGGATCAGGATGATGGTTCACAAGTGACCTGGTGATGGGAGGACCTTGGGGTATACAACGATGTATATATGTATATACACACAACCATGTATGTAATTAATAAAAAAAAAAGAAGAAAAGATAATTTTTATTGAAACAACAACAAAAAATAACGGGATTTATAAACTACAGGGCAATCAAAATACCTTTCTTTGTCTTATGAGGAAATATAATGTCATCTCTCGTATCTGATATGAGTAATAACTTATGACCATAACATTCCCTGCTTTCCTGTAAGGGACTTTGTATCTCCCACTGGGTTCCCTGCCCACATAACCGATAGTTATTTTTGTTGATGAATGTAAATGTTATCTGGTAGCTCTGAGCTGCCTGTAGCTCAGAGGTTTCTCTTGTAACTTTGACAGAACTCAGGGAAGAAGGGTTTAGGATCAGAGTGAAATCTAAACTTTAGCTATGACACTCAGGGCAGAAGTTGCGAATTCCCTATATTTCAGTTTCTGTTCTTATCAGACAGAATTTCTTATTCCACAAAGAAATTGCAGAGACAAAAATGGGCTAACAATGTTGAAAACATCCAGAAGTTTAAAGGTGCTCTGTGGTGATTTTTCAGAGCACCTCCTGTGTTTTTTAGTGTAATCCTACAGGAACTGTCCTGCTCATCTTTGGAACAGTCCCTACCCTCAGCTCAGAAACTGTAATCTACAAATTAATGACAGAAAAGTGTTGTTACTTTACACTTCATTTCATTGCAAAAATTAGACAAACTTGGAATAAATCCAGCAAACAGTGGTTTAGGATGCTGGAATAAACTGTTAAAATTGATCCCATCTGGTGACTTAATAATTAACCTCTGAAAATACTACCCAATTCCTCGATAATCCCTTCTTCCTTCAGCTGTCTGTCATGGTGCAGGAATGATTTCAATTTAACTGTTCTTACTGCATTTCCACTGTGGTTTTCAAACTAGCTTTAGGTGCTCTGTTATTTATGTTCCTGCTTCCTAAGAAAACGTTTGCTATGAAGCAAAAGCAGGTGTATCTGTGAGGCCTTCTTAAATTGATAGTTTTATCTACTGACCTGGGTTTTTGGTCTGCTATTTTCCATACATTTCAGTCCAGTTTATAGGATTATTTCTTTAAAAGCTCTTAGGCACATACTCATAGCTCTGGGTAAATTCCTTTATCTAAACACAATTGAGATGTGTGGTCATAGCAACACCACTATGTCAGGAATGTGTGCCCTCGGACTATATTTTCCCTTGTATGAATAGTTATTATCTGTACTTGTTCATTTATGCAGCAAGCATTTGCCAAGAATTCTTATGACTGCGCTAGGTTATTAGGGTTTCAGGGGGAAAATGCTATCTGTCGTTATAACATACACTGGCAAAAATGGATGCAAAGTAGAATGTACCATCTGTTCTGGAGAAAGGGGAAGGGCCACTTTTGACTCCAGAGGACTGAGGGCTGAAGATACTCCAAACACAGGACCAGGCGCGCCTGCCGCATGCAGAGAAAGTGGGATGGGGGTTTGTTTGTGCTGAATCTTACAGGGCTGGTAGAAGTTTAACAAGTCAAAAGTTCTTTATTCTTCCCTGAGGATCAGTCTCAGTGGCACTACCATCATTTTAGTAATACTGAAATATTTTACTGATATCACTTATTACCACTTGGCATCTTTCCCTCTACTGGTTTTCTGTTATCATGTTTTGTTACCTATACATATACTGTATTGTCAGGTTTGCAGTCATTTCTTAGAAATGCTTGGAAAATACACCTGAATTTCCCCTCCAGCCCTCCCCCCCCAAAAAAAAATAATAAGAAGCTCTGAATACCAGACAAAGGTATCTGCAATGGATATTTAGAAACTTGGATTTACAGGTAGGGATTCTTATAGAATATTTTAAGCATTAAAGTTATTGGAGAGATGTTTTTCCCCCATTATCATTATTTGCATGACTTATTTGTATTGAGGACTGTGTTTAGCCTAACATGGAAAAATCTGAATTTTCAGGATATGTGCTTCATTCTAAACATAGCAATGTTTCTCTTCCAGATTATGTCCCAATTGGCCCACGATTCTCTAATCTGGTATTACAGGCTCTTCTTGTGTTGCTGAAAAAGGCACCTCCTCAGGTAAAATAATATAGTAAGGAACATTTTCACTGGTTTTCCACTAACTTTTACATAATGGTGAACTCTATAGAAATAGATTATCATTATAAACATACAATTCTGTTGTTGAAGGGAATTTGAAAGATTTTCTGGTCAGTCTGGCTTTCTGTCCTCAAGTAAATAATCTTAACATCAGAGAAGTTTTCAGTTCTTTTCCTGAGGAGCCCAAATAGCCACATTTTCTTAATATCCTGTTTTTGTTGTTTTATAAATTCCCCTCATTTTACTCTCCCTCCCCTCCCCTTGACTTGCCATGAAAGATTATTAAGATGGAAGAGAGTAAATACTCCTTTCACTTCATTGTTTCCTAAGAATTTGTTCTCGGAAAATTTAAGTTTATTTTCCTGTGAATAGATTTTTTTTTTTTAATTTTTATAGATGAGCTTGAGTTATTTCTCTTGTGTCATGTTGCACTTGTGGGAAGTGAGTTTATCACTAAGATCTTGGTACGTGTAGTTGTACTTACACTGACACAGCTCTTGGAGACTGGGGCTTTGATAGTTTAACGCATTCATAACTAACCTATGTAGATTGGTTAAATGTGTTAATTATGAAGAGGCTGCCAGCGCATGTTTGCCTATGACACAAAACATGAATTGTCTTGATTTATTCTGGGTGCTACAATCTCGAAGAAATGCCAATCAAAGGTAAATGCAAAGGGGTTAAGTGCTAACTTGAAAAACATCTTAATGACAATGTGGGACCTCATAGTTGAAATCAGAGATATAAGCTAAGCTGTATGGGAAGTGATATTAAGAGGGTGAATCTAATTTTCATTTTAACAGCTAAAATTATATGTATAACTACATAAGACCTAAAGGTAAAGGGTTTGTTTTGATAGTCTTAAGTGTCTAGTTTGAGTTTTGGGTTTCTGGTTTTTCTGTTTATTTTTTTTCTCGTTCTATAAGAGTGAAAAGAAACATAACCTGTAAAACCTAAAACATTTACTACATATTTGTACTGTGAAGAGATTTTTTTTAATCATCTTTCCACAAGCTGTCATTCTCAGTAATGAAGTTTAGCTTTTAGTAAGGCTAAAGTTAGAGAAATGTGTATATTTTCCCTCCTCTGATTCCATCAATAAACATATAAGTAGATGTCACTAAAGTTGCTGGAACAAAAATAGATAATTTCTCCCGTGTGTGTGTGTGTGTGTGTGTGTGTGTATGTCACATTGAAGGATCATTTAAATGAAATTAGGATTTAAAAATTGTTAGATAGGAGATTTCTCCAGGCATTTAAGTTTATTTCATATAATATTTCTTTTTAACTAAAAATTTTGAGAGAGGGAAGAATACTTTTTCAGTGTCATTTTTTAATTGCTTATATACATTGATTTAAACGGAAAGACTAGCTGAGAATTACGTGCATCCAAAACAGGTAATGATAGAAGTAAATAGATCATTTTGATTAAAGACTTAAGAGTAACATTTCTCTTAAGAAATGTTCCGAAGAATAGTTTATTCAGCTATAGATATATAACTTATTCAAAAAAATGTTTATTTCTGAAGAATAGTTTATTCAGCTATAGATATATAACTTATTCAAAAAAAATTTTTTTTAGTTTCTCCTCACTTTGGTGGGATTAGTATTTTGGTATTGCCGTAGTCTATAATTGGCAAGGTATGTGCACAGTGGAAGTCAAAGATAACTAAAGTTCAAATGGTCAATAAGAACATAAAGTGATATTTAATGTCTCTCAGGGAAATACAAAATACATACATACATACACACATACACACATACATACATACATACATACATACATACATAAAGCCACAACAGGAGGCCACCCTCTCCCCACTGGGAGAGCTGTAGTCAGAAAGTCAGCTAATAACAAGTGTCAGTATACATGTAGAGAAATTGAGGCCTCCCACACTGCTGATGGGAATATGAAAGTTGCACAGGTTTTGGAAAACAGTCTAGAAGGCCCTCGGATAGTTACAGACAGAGCCACCTTGTGATCCAGCTGCCAGGTGTCTACCCAAAAGGAAAAAATATGTGTCCACGCAAAGCTTGCGCGCAAATGTTCATAGCAGCCTTGTTTGTAGAGCCAAACGTGGCAACAATTCAACGGTTCCTCAAATAAAGGAAAATGTGGTAGCTACAGACAGTGGAATATTATTCAGAATAAAAAGAAAAGAAGTGCTGCTGTCTGAGTGAACTTTGAAACCATCTATGTGAAAATATCTAGTCACAAAAGGCTTCATATTGCAGGACCCCATCTTTAGGAAATGTCTAGACTTGGCAGATCTGTAGAGAGAGCAAGATCAGTGGTTGTCCAGGCCTGGGGGCTGTAGATAGAGTGGGGTGACTGCTTAGTGGGTACAGTTTCTTTTTGGGTTGATAGAAATGTTTTTGAATAGATTGTGGAGATGGCTGCACATATCTGCAAAGGTACAAGAATCACTGAGTTATTGCTTTATGGCAATGTGTCTTGTATTGTGTGAATTACCTCATTAAAATGGTCACTCTCTGATTCCCCCCCACCCCCAAATAAGTGTTTTCAGAAGCTGCTAAAATGATGAGAGGAAGGAGCAGAGCTCGGAGGAGCGAACATCCAAGGCACATTCCCAGCTTGGAAGAAGCCTTAGAAGCAGGAATCGTATCACTGAAAGGGATGTGGAGTGAAATTCTCTGGGGTGAAAAGGAAGAATATAGGAATGTGTAAGAAGTAGAGAGAACTGGTTGCCTTAGTGATAGGAAATGGCAGGGATGCTCTTTTAAGAGAATACCAGCCCCTCATTAATCAGAACTTGGGGCCTGACCTCCACTACTAGCTGACCCTCTGTGCAAGTGAATCTGTGCCAGAGAAAAGCGATGCTTAAAATATTACTAGTAGGCAGATAGTTAACAAAATGAAAGCACATGTTCTCTTTATCACCTTGCTTTTTAAATCAGTTTGTATTCGCTCATGGAAAATAAGGGGAAATTTTTCAGGCTGCTCCAGTATTCAAAATATTTGTCATTCCAGCTTCACTGCCCCAGAAGAATATCCATCCATCTAAAACTGAAGATTTCACTTTGTCAAACCATTATCATGTAGGCTTTTCAGACTTATCAATTGAATATTAAAAGTATATAAACCTGTCAAGATGTGTGACTGCGTAACAAGCTACTGTTTCATCACAGTCAAGAACACAGAAAAGTTGTAGGCATTTTTCTTTAAAAAGAGGGTTTGTACGTGTGTATGCTACAGTAATCATATCAGTCACAGAATCCCTAATTTTGCATTTGTTGTAATTCCAGCTTTCACACAGAAAAATTGTGTGTACGTGTGTGCACACGCCCCAATAAAGGAACCCCTTCAGGGGCGCCATGTTGTTCTTGTCAAGATGCTCTCTCTACCGGCCCCCTCCCTCTGCCCTCCCTGTTGTAAATTGGCTTATTAAAACTGGCTCGCAGGCCTGCCTTTTTTCCCTTTGTGATTGCTCTGGTCTTGGATTTTCAGCGTTGGACTAAAAATTCAAGTCAGATTTCAGTTACTAGGATAATTTTCTTTGAATTTTAAATTTTCTAAGAAAATGCATAGATTTCTAATGAACCTGGTATTCAATGGACTTGCTTTAAATTTAACCAGAGAGTTAATTTCATGATTGATTTATTAGCCCTTTGAGAGTATAAAAAGTGGTATCTGTAGTTCATGAAGACTGAAAAACATCATCAGATTTTGTTTAGCATCTTTTTAAAACCAATTAAAAGCTTTTCTAAAATGGATTGAACAGGAGAAAATAAACCATGTTGCCCAGGCCTTTATTTCAATCAAGTTTCCCTGTGTTCTGCAGGAGAAGAGAGTGAGGGGGGATAGAAAGATTGAAAAGGGCTGTCGCAGCGGGGAGCCACGCTGCAGAAAAGGGCTCTGCTCTGAGAACTCAGCAGCAGCGGCTCAGAAAGCGCCCAGCCTGCTTCATCTACATGCAGAGTCACACAAGGCATGGGGGTGCTCGCCGTCACCACAGAGGTTTCACATGTGCTTCCCTGCTGATTCCTGTGAAAAGCTAACAATTGGCTTGGAGGGTGAAAGACCACTGCGGTTCACCCTCCCTGAGCTGGACATACAATTTGTCCAGTGTGAGGAAATGTCCGGCTTAGCAGCGAGCGGCTCACAGCCACCCCTCCTTCGTCCAGGGAGACTCCTAAAGCCCTCGCTTTCACTTGGTGACACTGAGGCTCTTTTCAAGTTTTGCAGATTTATGGAGGTGGAGGGGAATGTGCTTTTCAGGATCAGGAGGATGAAAGCTTTCGTCTGGGTGTTCAGGAGGAAGTGGCTGTGAGGCGGGAGGACCAGGTAAATTGGCCCTAAACCTGCAACACCAGTGGCCTGCTGGTTCCCCTCGTCAGCTTCTGTGGGCAGGCCCATTTGAGTTTGGGGGAGACAAAGTAAAGGTTGTGCAGTGGCGTGACGTCCTAGTTTCTGTCAACGCGAGAATAGCCAGGGGCCTCATGGCTCGGATGCGGTTAATTTGATCCTTTGGGGAAGCCAGTGGAAGCCCTCCTCCCAGCGGGCCACAAAAACCTTGTAACTTGTGGAGAAGCACCCCTTTTTTAGTTCAGTGCTTCCCCACCCTCTTCACACCTGACGTATAGAAAACAGTGAGCTCAGACAATGTACCTGGGTGACTGGCTGAGGGCCGGCCGTGCCCAACCTTCCCCAGGAGTGATAGCGATTCTCAGTCCACCTCTCACGTGCACCGTGGAAAAACTCTTTGTAAAAAGAAAGCTTTTCCAGAAGATAGTTGCTCCAGATCCATAGCAGCATTATCAAAGTAGAACTCTGCGTTCTGGTGAAAATAAAAAGGTTTTGAAAATGGTAGTTCTCACTGCCCTGGCACCTGGGAATATTGCCCAACCAGAAAGAAAGGGTTTAGAACCAGGAAGGGTGTGACATGTGAATCAATAGGAAACTGGTCATAGACTCCCGATGGGAATCAGGCGGACACGTTTTTGTCTTAACAGGTTTGGTTTTAACATCACCCATCTCCAGAGAAGATTGCTTTTTATGCAATGCTCCTCGGACGGCTTAGCACAGTCTTCCTTCAGCTATATTATTAGGAAGTCTTGGTTAATATTAAGTAACTCTTCAGGCTCTGGGTTGCTTTAGTGAAATAAGGAGATAATGGGACAGCCTCCAGATCGTGCAGGCCTAAACATGAGTATCTCATCATCTATCTGTTCAGAATAGACCCTGGCCAGTGACGGCGGCATGACTCCATATGATCTACAGCCACTTTAGGAGACTAGTTTAGTCACTTTGCCAGACACATTAATTGAAATCACTGATGTGGTGACTTTTGCCCTGGACTTCATTTGAAAACAAAAACAAAAAAATGATTGACAGTTTAATGGCCTGATTTGTCATTTTTAAATTTAGTACTTTATGTTTTTAAGTCGGTAACTTTAGAGGCTCCTATAGTTTATGAACTTCTCTTTGCCTACGAAGTTCCACATCAATCAAATATTTTTAATCCATATAGATGTGGAATAATTTCAAATTTATAAGGAAATGGTGAAAAATGTCGGTGTTTTTTTAACATGATTTTTGTAAATATCTGCTGAATAAAAAGCAGGCTTTCAATTGGTATTAATGAATTTTTAATCATCGGGGAATTGCTAATGGTGCTGAGGCAAAATAGTTTCTTCCTGCCTTCATGGCCTCAGCCTTTCCCATCGCCTTCAGTATATTTCTGTGACATGACACCAGCATTAGAAAAGCATTAATAGAGGTTGAATAAAAATGATATCAAACTATATGCTAGTTTAAAAAAAAAAGGAGCCGGCCATGGTGGCACATGTCTGTAATCCAAGCACTGGGAGACAAAGAGGCCAGAGATCACTTGAGTTTGTGGGTTCGAGACTACCCCAGGCAACGTAGCGAGACCTGGTCTTGAAAAAGCAGCCAGGTGCGGTGGTGGGTACCTGTAATCCCAGCTTCCTGGGAGGCTGAGGCTGAGGATTCTTTGAGTCCGCAGGATTGGGGCTACCCTGGGCAACATAGCGAGACCTAGTCTCAAAAATAAATAAATAAGTAAATAAATTTTTAAAAAAAGGAAAGAAAGAGGTTGAAGCAATAGACAAAGATGAGGACGATGGAGCTTCTGGAAGAGAGAATGATTCGAACATCACATGCTTAAGAAACTTCCTTGGGAAAATTGAGGACTTTAAATATTTTTCCAAAATGGCTCTCCATTACTCTCCATGTGAAAGTTAAATGTGAAGCCAAGAACCCCCTGGTGTGCACCCAGAGTGTTGTGTGAATGTGAATGCCCTCCCTCTCTGAAGCCCTCAGCTCTTCTCACTTCGGAGCCAAAGATCCTGAGTTGGAGTCTTAGGTGCTCTCCTGATGTTATAGCCATGAACATATTATGTTTGGGGCGGGGGGAGAAACTCTTCCTCTGGCCTCACCCTCCCTGCAGAGGGCCAGCTAAGGTAATGTGCAGTAAAGTGTTTGTGATCTGTGGACTACACAGATGGACAGTGTGAATGCCCTCTTATGAGAAGCGTGGACTCACTGGTGAACAGGAGTGTGCCGTTGTCCTCTGCAAGAACGCCATCTGGTTTTTAGAGTCTTGTCCTAAACCCTTCAGAGGGAATGAACGTTTATCCTGTGTGGTTTGAAAATGCCATTTCTGAGGTCACCGGGCTGACATCACTGATTCTATTTCTCCCGAGTTCTTAGAGGGCCTCGCATTTCCTTAAGATTGTTGTGTGGAACTAGAAATGTAATTTCCAGGTTGGTTGGTTGGTTGGTTGGTTTTTTTAAAGAGGTGTCTTGAGATAGTTTATAAACCCGTTTAGCTTGTAAGGTAGGATGCTAAGAGAATGTAACTACTGCATGTTAGCAAGAGCCAAGGACATGAATCCACCTTCCTAGCTATATCTGTCCACGTGTGATGTATTTTTTAACCTTGTTCTTTTATTTTAAGGCGGGTGTAATTCAAGGCCTAGTCTCACACCCTGTGATGCTGAGGCTCTGAGAGTTAGCTGCTCTTGGGAGCGCCTCTGGCCTTCAGCTCAGTGCTGTGCCCCAGGCTGAGTAACAGTCATGGGACACCAGTGTGACAAAGGTTGTCCAAAAAAGATGGGGTGCCAGCCGTATAAAGTTCATGAAGAGAGACAGCAAGTTTCTTTTCTATGGAAAATACTTCCTTTGGAATATGCATTTGAAATACACATTTAAGGAAGATGTGCTTTTATCAGGAAGTTCAATCAATAAATGTTTGTTCAACATATAATGTTGAACATTATATACAGGTGAGCCCTCAAAGAACTCGAATGCAGGTGAGCCCTCAAAGAACTCGAATGCAGGACTACCTATTCCTGTGTGGACGGAGTATGCACAAGCACGAGGTCAAGGGTCAAGTGGAGGTTAACATCCTAGCCCACAACCTGCTCACCAGGTTGTTCACCCTGAGTCTGCCTTGAGTCAGATATTTTAGTAAATAAGAATATAGGCCATCCAATTGAATTTCAGAAAGACATCAAAGGAGAGAGAGAGAGAGAGAGAGAGAGAGAGAGAGAGAGAGAGAGTGTGTGTGTGTGTGTGTGTGTGTGTGTGTGTGTGTGAAGCCCATGTAGAGTTTGGGATATACTTATGCTTGGTGCTTTATGCCTACACTCTGGCAACCCTAGCCCTGAAGAAGAGGAAAAGGGTGCCCTTAGCTCATATAAGGTGCAAGGGATTGGGGCTAGGGGCAAGGGTACCCGCACAAAGCCAGATGATTGCTTTTTTTTCTAACACATCCATCTAGAAGAATTGTTCTTTTGGAATTCATGCAGCGGTTAACTGGCTTCCCTGTTGTAGCTGAGTGAGGAAGCAAGATGTCTAGATATGGGTCGTGTCAAGCTGAGGTTGAGCAAAGGAGGGAAAACCCATGGAGTCTGGTTTGTTGACAAGTCAGCGGCCATCTTAGTTAACTTTCCAAGAGAAAGTGCAACCACAAAACTTCCTTTTGGCACTAAGAATACTGTGGCATGCAGTCAGTGCAACTCTATCTTCATTATTTAGCGTATTCTCCTAGGAGCTCAACATTCATATAATTTCTAGGTGCTATGTCTGCCTAACTTATAATTAAGAGATCAGCCATGGCTGATAGGAGTTAACAGTTGTACAAGGAGAACAGTGGAAATATCAGTGAGGCCAGATCACTGATTTCAGCTCTACTCCTGCTCAGAAAAGCTTCCGCCAGGTCACTTCACCTCTCACCCAGGCTTCTTACCTATATCCTAACCAGGAGAGGGAGAGGAGGAAGGAGGGGACCAGATCATCTTTAACTGTCAGATCTATCCAGGTGTCAAGTCTGATGAGTCAGTCTCTTTTCCACAAATTGGTACTAAAACCTTCTTTAATATCACAAAGTGGTCTGCTCTTGCCTAAATAATTATTTAAAATTACTTGGGGTGAAGTTCCTCCCTTTGCATCCCATCTGCACCGTGAACCCCCCTCCTCACAGTCCTCTGCTCTGCTTGCAAGTGCTGAGGGGATGGTGACAAAGACAGCAGACTAAGAATTTGCTTCAGGGTAAGATCTAATGGAGAGTTTAAGTGTAGTTGTCTGCCTCGTTGCAGCATGATTTATTTGAAACATACTTCCTTTGGTATTCACCTTAAACATTTTAACTACCAAGAGTGAAATGAAAGTTACAGACACTTGAGCATGAGAATCAGAAATGCACGCAGATAGGCAGAGAGGCCTGTTCCTCTCCCCCAGGGTCCAGGTGCCTGTTGTTTTAGGGGTAGTCAGTGTTCCCCCTTGAGTTTCTAGAAGCAGCCAAGTGTTTCTAGGAGATGCTGAGTACTTGTTATTTCACTAGTTTAAATAACTGACTTCTGATAAGCGTTTCTCTGTCAGAGAAGCCCATATCCATATCTCAGCTACTGATTGATTGATCCGTTGATTAAAAGAGATAGGACATCTCTTTTTGGTGAGCATCTACCTATATGATAAACGAAGCATCCATGCCATTCATTCTGGAGTGTTTCTTTAAAACTCACTGTTGCAACATTCAACACTTGGTGAAGTTGCAATGATAGCTAGTGATTGTCCTGCGGAGGTCGTACAGTGTGCGTTTTTCCAGGGCCAGAAGAGAGACTGTGAAGGAAGAAATGATGTGCTTAAAACCAAAACCAAGATCACCGTTCACTCATGCAATGCGTGTTACCACTTACTACCTGCTAGGAAGCATGATGCCCATTAAGAGTCACAGAGGAAGAAATTAAGTGAGAAAGAAGCAAATTGACCTGGTTGAAGCACTGGAGTCCATGCACGGGGCTTCTCAAGCTGAAGTTGAGAGAGAAGGAAAACCCATCTTAAGTCCGTTTCTAAGAGAAAGTACGTCTACAAAACCCATTGACACCAGTCATGAAGAAACAAAAGCAGTAGATGAGTAAAGTAGATAGTCTGCTAAAAGGTCACCCATTGAGCGGGGGCCAAGAGCTGGGCAGAGGGAGATAGGATGGCAGAGTTGGGAAAGGTTGCATTCAAGCACAACCTTGACGTGGATGCCAACGAACATGTGGACGCATAAGGGAAGAGCATTCCTGGCTGAGTAGCTCCTGCATCCAGGTGCTGAGACCTTCAAAGCCAAAGGTGAAAAGTGTGGCTCCTACCACAGGGGTTGCAGGTTAGAAACAGAATTCAGACTTGCAAATAAATGGGGTGGTGAACCTGGGCCAGGTGATGAAGTTAGGGCAGCATTAGGGTTGCTAGCATTTTTAGAAAGGTGTCTAGATCATCGATGATGATGATGATCCCCATTTCAAGAATGAAGTTCCAGCCAGCGATGGGGGGAGCACCTCTCAGCAGGCAAGTTGCTCCCCCCCACCCCCCCACCCCAGCCGATTTCTCCCTCAGAAGTCACTGCCTCTTACTGAGGCCCCTGCTCTCACTCCTTCCAAGGAGGTGTTTGATCTTTAGCTTCAGGCCTCGTCCAGGCCTCGCTGTAACCCTAGTTAAGCTGAAGATTGGTGCTCTCATCTTCCCCTAGCTGGCTGGCCCAGCCCTCTGGGAGAAAGTACACTACTGTCTGCGGCCCCGTGTTATTGTGAGAAAGAGAGCAGTTCCTGGGTGCGCTGCTGCACCCCATCGGACTTAATATCCTGAATCCCAGGGAGAGGCGATTTTCCAGGGTCCTCTCAAGACCACCCTTCACGCTTTCCCTTCCTTCCTTCCTTGTCTCTTCAGACAGTGAGCAAAGACCCCCTCCCCCAAGCATTCTTTCCCTAATGCTCTATTCTGACAGGTAGAGAGGATTTTTAATCCCATTTTTATGGTCGAGACAGTGGCTGAGAAGTTAAGTAATCTACCCCAAGCCACACAGCTGTGAGCGGCGGAGCCTGCACTTGCCCTCCTGGACCCTGCTGCCTTCCCCTCAGCGCCCTTGCCTCACCTCCTTGCTCTGCCAGGCCCAGGCATCCCTCAAAAAAAGGAGGGGTGCATGAAATAAAAGTGGAAGGACTGCCCCCATTGATGCCGCAGCTGCCACACAGCTCCCTTCTAGAAGGGAGAAGAGTCTAGAAGATTCTTTTCTTCACAGTCCTGGCTTTTTTTTTTTTTTTTTAAGACTAGGTCTCGCTACTTTTGCCCATGAAACCGCAGGCTCACGTTGCCCAGGGTACCACAGACTCAAGCAATCCCCAGCCTCAGCTTCCCAGGTAGCTGGGAATACAGGCGCGTGCCACCACACCCAGATAGCTGTGACTTTTTATACTAAATGTCCTTCTTGCTTTAGCATCTGAGTCTCCTCTTACTGGCTGCCCACTCCATGCCTCTTGCTGGCAAGACTCTCTTCAGCCCTCAGCTCCGGCTCAGCTGCCACCTCCACCCCCAACCCCCACCCCCAGTAGTAGCTTAGAGGCCTGTTCCTCCTGCTCCCACCCTTACTCTTATCCATGTCCCTGCCACACTCCAGGAATCTTCTCAGATGACCCCACTCCATGCCCCTGCCCAGTGTCCCCCCAGTCACTGTGTGTCTTTTCTTGGGTGTTGCTCCGTGGTGGTCTGTGACTGTCCCCTCGCTCTTCCCGAGAGATGTCGTCACTTGGACGGTCACACCCCGCTCATGACTCCATCAGTGACTAGACAGAGAGAGAAGGCTTGTTACTGACCCGATCAACTTGTCTGTTTTCTCTTTTACTTGCAGGATTTACAAATTCTTAATATTCTGAAATTCCCCACTCACATACAAAAACCACAAATCCTAACAATCCAAAAATGTTGGGGGCCATCAAGACCCCCAACACTCAGCAGTTTCGGGTCGCACTTTTAAACTCACTTCTTAATCCATGTCAGGGCCCCCAATTGTTCTTAGTTAATTCTTCCTACCCAGGGCGTGTTACCGTTGCTCAGCCCTGAATGATATGGAAAGAATGGTCTTTCTTTGCTGCACAACTGACTCCACTTTTGTTCGCAGGTTAAAATCAGCCCTTCCATTTCACTGCAGTATTATATTGGTGGCATTTTTATTTAAGGGGGAAAAAAAGCTTTCTTCTACATGAACTTTTGTTGCAAATCAGTTTATTGGGACCAATCAATGAGCTGGACCTTTGAAAGGGTGTGGATTATCTGGTTCACCCTTTGTGTGGCAAAAGGCTTAGATGCTGCTTAGTACTTGACTCATTCTTCAGCGTGTAAAGAAGTGTTTTTTTGAAGGATCAACACCTGACTGAGCCTGGCCTTTTTCATGGTAATGTTTTCACCTGAGTTGCTGCTTATGGCACTAAGATTAGTTAACTGATACTTATTTAACCTTGGGACAATGTTTATCATAATCCGATGGGCACATAGTCATTTTATTTGGCCTTTTCTTTATTCATCCAGACTAGTAAATCTCAGCAAAGAGTAGACTGGGAACAATTTTGCCCCACCAAGTCCCCCCTCACCCCCAAGTCCTAGCTCTGCTTTTCTCTCTCCCTCCCTCCCTCTCCCTCCCACCTTCCCTCTCTCTCTCCCTTTTTCCCTCTCTCTTTACCTCCCTCCCTCCCTCTCTCCTCTCTCTTCTCTCTCTCCATAAAGGGGCGTGTTTTGACACTGTAGCCTTGAGACTAGTAGCCACCCATGAATGACTTGGATTTCCCCTCTTGGACTGAGCTGTTTCTTTTCAAAACTGGCCCTCCCATTTCATGTGCTGGCAGCTTTTCCTCCAAAATGTTCTCCAGTGGGGTTCATTATATGAATATATTTAGAGCTGTTTTTCCCCCCCATGAGGAAGCTTCCTCATGAGCATTACCACTAATTAATATACAGAATGGCCTGGCACAATTTAATAATTTGGTAATGTTTTTCGGTGTTTTCTTAAAGATGATGGTTTACAAGTCAAGGCCTGAACTTGCCTGGGTCGTGACCTCTCAGCAGTGTTTGCAGTCTTGTTAAACAAGCAGAAAAGCAAAACATAAATTAGCGTCTCCATTATAAGTTGCTCTACATTTCCCAGTCTTTCAACACTCGGAAGAGCATAGTCACTGCTAAGAAAGTTTCACTAGGAAAATGTAAATTCCAGCTTTCTGGAATGAGCAAGTAACTTGTTCAGTGCCATTCTAGGGTTGTCCTCCATGAGAGAGGAACAAGATGAGGGAATCTGAACTGTGGGTTGAGAAAATATTAAAAGCCAGAGGGAAAAATAAGAGTTATCTTTCATTGCTGTGGGGAAGTTCTGTGTGACCTGTGGCATCTAGTAGCACCCACAGATATGTTCCTAGGCTTACCACTGAAATTTAGTGGTAACCAAATAACTTCTTCGTAAAGGCACTACTTTTCTCCAGTAGTAGAAGTTTATGTCTGTGTGTTTGTAATTACCCAACGCTCTGATTTTGATTTTTGTTATGTTGCCTTTGGACTTACATATGGAATGTCCTCCCCCCTCATCTCCCACATCGGCTTACCCATTCCTCAAGCCTCTGTTCAGCATTGTTTCCTCTAGGGAAAAGGAGCTTCCTTAAGCATGTCTCTTCCCTCTAGCAGGACATCTTGCTCCTAAGACCTTCACTTGCTCATGTTAGCTTTAAATTAGCTCTTTTGTGTCTAGGTCTCTCTATTAGGTCTGTTCCATATTTCTCTAAGAAAGTTGTTAATGTGTTTTTCAGTGGGTTAATTTCTTGAATAACAAGAATGGTTAGCCTTCAATCTGTTATTTCACAAATTACTTCTGTCCCATACATCTCTGCACAGTCATCTGGTATTCCAAGCTCTAATTCTTCTAGAACATCTCAACTTTATGTTGTTTGTTTATGTTGGTGCATTATCCATTTTGACACAATTGATGGACAAAGACAGTGAGAATGATTGAGAAAGACAAGCATTCCTTGTCAGTAGCAGCATAATATTTTAAAATGCAAATTAAAATTATTTTGGCATCTGATCTTCCATTTCTTAAAAAGTTTCCTGCATTTACTCTAATTTCCACTTAAGCATTTTTTACTTTGACATTTATTTTAACTCCCAGAGTTTCTAAGATCTGTGGCTAAGTTAATGACTAGAGGCGTATCTGTGGAATGAGTGGTATCATAAATCTAGTGACATGAGGTTTTCTTTTTAATTGAGAAATCATTAGTTTTCCAACAATTTCTGCATTTCAGATGAACATTTTCTCACTTAGCAACCACATCCACCATCAAAGTTGAGACAGTTTAAATTTCGTTAATCTTCCGTTTTTCAAGTAAACACTTTTAAAAATGTATTCTTCCCCAAGAAGAAAAGCAGTATATGATTTTGAATTCTAAATATGATTTCTATCCCTAGCTCCATCAATTTTTAATTATTTTACCTTGAACAAACTCCTGTCTGTGAAACTCAGTAACTGTATGAGTAATGTGAAGGCAATACTAGTATTTAAGTCTTGGTATTATAATGAGTATTAAATAAGAGGTTGTTTGACTAAATAAACGATAGGTGAATGCCTGTATGAGATACCGTGCCTTCCATCATCTCCCAAACTGCTAGAAACTAGGCCTTGTGACTTTCATGAGGGAGATGGGAAAAATTTACCCATAATGACTGCTGAGGGACACACACACACACACATCCATCCCCCCCCCCCTCCCACATACACACCTGTCTGGTCATCCCATAGTGAAGTCTTAGACCCAAAACTTCCAGTCATTGGCTTAACTCCCGATGTGAAGCACCATACACTGAGGAAAGCCCCCAGTGTGCAAATGGGGGAAAGGTCAGAGGACACAGTGACAGAGCGGAGAAGAGAAGACTTTTAAAAGTCTCCCACAGAAATCTAACGTAAGCTGTCATGTCCATAATAAGACAGAATAGGATAAAGTTTTAAAGGAGGCATTCAAGAAAGAGCTTTTAGAAATTAAAAAATATATAGAAAAGCTAGATATAAAGTTGATAGAAAATTAAAGTTGACACTAATCCAAGCAGTATTTGAAAGAGAAAGAAGGAAAAATTAGGAGCAAGAAAAGGAAAGGAAATTAGATGATTAGTCTTCATTGAGCTATATCCAACTAATGGAGATTCCAGGGGGAAAGAGGAAACAGAAAATGAAACGGAAATGCTAAGAAATTTCAGAGACACCAAGATAGCTCCTAAAGCTGAATGATTGATGTTACTGGTCTGTAAGAAACCCATCTGGTGCCAGCAGAGTAAGTAAAGAAACTTAATTACTTATTTGTTCTTGAAATTTGGTCTTGAAACTTATTTGGTCCTGAAATTGTAGGACATAAATTTATTTTTTGAATTCTTTAAAAATTATATTTTTAAAAGGGAAACCAAAAGTCAGAAAATCAGAATCAAGCTGGGCTTGGTGGCACGTGCCTTTAATACCAGCCTAGGACGGGAGGTGGAGACTGGGAATCGCATGAGTCCGCAAGTTCAAGACCTGCCCGGGCAACATAGTGAGACCTAGTCTCTAAAAAAAAAAAAAGAAAGAAAGAAAAGAGAAAAATCAGAATCGTATGAGCTTTCTAGACCATAGAGCATGCCTTAAAACATTCTGAGGGGAAAATTACATCTAGCCTTGTTCTCTATATCTACCCAAACTATCAAGTATAAATGGGGTAGTTATTAAAGTCAGAATAAAGGCATCTTCAGACATTCAAGTCTTTAAATCTTTACCTCCCATTCAGCCTTCCTCAGGAAGCATATAAAGTATGTGTACTACGGAAAAGAGGGAATAGATAAAGAAAGGGGGAGGTTGGGACTCAGGCATCTGAACTCCCTGACATTTTTGAACACAGTGAAAGGATATTTCTGGTGGTTTGTTTGGGAAGGAACTTGCAATGGGTGCCTGGTGAAGTAAGCAAAGGGAGTGGGGGAATGGCGGTTACTAACTCTAAGAAAAACAAAATGATTCTCAAAAGTGGAAATTTACCACATACTACACGACTTAGCTGTAAGTCGTGTTTATATGATCATTATAAATACTGAATACAGATTTAACCAGATTGTTAAAGTATTACATTGGAGGAATGTGAGAAGGATGCATGGGAGGGGGCAGGTAAATGCAAAATTAATATGAAATCTCCATCTTCCATAATAGGGAAAACAGTGAGCTGGGCTTGGTGGCACACACTGTAATCCAAGTGCTGGGAGGCAAGAGGCTTGGGATCACTTGAGTTCACGGGTTCAAGACTATGCCAGGCAATATAGTGAGGATCTTATCTCGAAAAAGCAGCCTGTAATCCTAGCTACCTGGGAGGCTGAGGCTGGGGATCACTTGAGTCTGCGGTACCCCAAGCAACTTGAGTCTGTGGTACCCTGGGCAATATAGCAAGACCTAGTCTCAAAAATAAATAAACAAACAAATAAGCTGAAAACAGTAGTATTTGTTGTTAAAAGCTAAGAGGACTAGAAACAGCAGCCTTTGGAGGCTTATCAGGAATGGTGGTGCAAGTCTGGCACAGTTTTAAGAATTTCCTGTCTATTTTTTGGGCTAAAAAATAAACTTTTTAAATTTTCAGTGTGTCAACTATATAGCATACTTGTCTTTCCCAGATAAGTCAGTAAGTGAACTATTCTTATCACTTGACTCCTAAAAAGCATAACAAATAATAATAAAACCTTGCAAAGTGGGTGACACCAACTTCATTCATTCATTTCATTGTTCCCCAGTTCCCACCACATGTGTACACTATGCTGGCTGTGAGGAGAGATTCCCATGGACACTGCAGCATTTAGTGTTTGCTTTATGAATCTCCCTGACTCACATGTTGATGGAAACGAGAACTGCTGCCTCCTTCTGAATCATGTTCTGAAGAAAGTGTCTTCTCTGAATCACTGTTGTTGTTGTTTTTAAGATTTCCACAAGGAAAATTCTGAATTTTTCCTTCTCCTTTGCCCAATCGTTTGTGTTTCTGCAATTAAGTAAAGGGATATTGTCCAGTACTCTGGTTTCCCGGTGAGTCCCAGCTGTGCATTCTAACGCGTCTCCTCCCTGGCCAGGGCCGCAAGCTCCTGATCATCGGGACCACCAGCCGCAAAGACGTCCTGCAGGAAATGGAGATGCTCAATGCTTTCAGCACCACCATCCACGTACCCAACATCGCCACAGGGGAGCAGCTGCTGGAGGCACTGGAGGTGAGTTTCCCTGGAAAGGAAAGGGAAGGCAAGTGACTTGTCTTCCCTTGAGCAACGAGGCCAGAAGTAATGCCAGGGGTGTCCCCAGCTTTGTGCCAGGGCTCGGTTTCGGGCCAGCCTAGAACTTGGGATCTGGGGTGCATCTTCGGTCATTTTTGGGAATTAGAGTAAGAACAGTAGAGTCAAAGTGACAGTGAATTAACTCCCCAGTCCTTGGTGCAGGCAGCAGAGAAACTCCAGGAAATGAGTGGGTCACAGGGCCAGAAGCTTGGGATGTGGGAGGAGGGAGTAATCAGCTTGTGTGAAGTCTGGTCCTTCGTGGTACCCTTCGCCCACCTGCTCGCCCAGCTACCTGTAATACATTGGAACAATGATTAAGACCTTGGAAATGTTAAATATGTTATAGAAACGAAAGGAACTCCTCTTAAAATAAGTTCCCAAATAAGGACATGTTTTCTTGCTTTTTTGGAGAATGAGAACGTTTTTAAAAGCACATCCTCCACAAAACTTTGGCCTTCGTGTCAGGGTACACAGATGGCCCCAGAGCTGTTAGAAAATGTCACCAAGTGACCCGTTACACGGGGACAGAGCTGCACGGCCTCCTGACCCCCGCTGCTGGGGCATCCTCCCAACCAAAGAGAGACTGTCTGTGTGACAAGTGTCTCAGGTTATCTGGCTCTGGTGCCAGGGTTGGGCAAGAGAATTAAAGTCTGGTCTGTTTTGACACATACAGAATGTTTCTAGAGAGGAATGTTAAAAATTCTAGCAGGTATTTATTATGAATTGGGGCTTTTCTTGCTCCCAGCGCATCTATCTCTCAACGATAAGGTCCTTAAGAAATAGGGACTGTGCCTCCTGGGATGGGGAAGGCCAGGTTAGATTTTTAAATCTGGAACAGCCTCATCAGCTTCAATGAGTTCTTATCACTGCTCTTTTAAAGGCGAATGTGAGGAGTAGTTCATGCTGTTGATGCACTTGCTGCAACAGTGTGGTCATGATTTGTATTGTTTCTGTAGCTTTTGGGCAACTTCAAGGATAAGGAACGCACCACCATTGCCCAGCAGGTCAAGGGGAAGAAGGTCTGGATAGGCATCAAGAAGCTGCTCATGCTGATCGAGATGTCGCTGCAGGTAAGAGACTGCCCATGTGCCACAGACCCCAAGCTGTGGGGTCTCCCGAGAGCTTTCCTTTCTTTCTCTGCCATGGTTCTCCTGAGTGTCAGTTCCAGTTCTCTTCCATTGCTTCCGAACTTGAGTGGCTGTTGGTAGCCTGCTTTGGAGAACAAAGACTATCTCCCCAGTGCTTCTTTTCCCACTTCTTTTTTTTTTGAGACTAGGTCTCACTATTTTTGCTTGTGGAACCGCAGGCTCTCGTTGCCCGGGGTACCACAGACTCAAGCAATCCCCAGCCTCAGCTTCCCAGGTAGCTGGGATTACAGGCACGCGCCACCACGCCCAGCTATTTTTCCTAGGCTGCCACCTACAGGCATGCACCACCATGCCCAGCTTTTCCCACTTCTTAAAATCCAAATAAACCAAGGATGATACAGCTGGGTGTGGTGGTGCGTGCCTGTAGTCCAAGCACTGGGAGGCAAGAGACCTGGGATCTCTTGAGGTTGTGGGTTTGAGACTACCCCGGGTGGCAACATAGCGAGAACTGGTCTCAAAAAAGCATCCAGGCACAGTGGCAGGCGCCTGTAATCCCAGCTACCTGGGAGGCTGAGGCTGGGGATCGCTTGAGTCTGCAGGATCTGGACTACCCCGGGCAGCATAACAGGACATAGTCTCTAAAAACAAAAACAAAAAACAAAACACAAGGATGATAAAGTTACTTTTAGTTTTCATTTAGGGAGTCATTAGCTCCTCACACAAGACAGGGCTTCCAAGAGCAGTTGTTCTGCTGCTCCCTCGTTTCAGAGATGAGGGTGCTGAGTGTCCCACAGGCTGGCGCCTGTCGTGGAGTCACCCACAGTGGCATAGCCAGTTGTCAGAGGAGGGGCGATGGCAGCATCGTCAGAGATCAGGCACGCCAGCGGGAGACTGGATCTAGAGACGGGCTGACTGAGTTGTGCAGACTAAACCTGGGCTTCGCGTATTCCGGCCTGGCCAGGTTGCTGGATATCTCATGCACGCTGCTGTCGGGGTGAAGCATCTGGGATCCCATAGGACCCTGAGCCCCGGGCTACTGCTAGGGCAGAGACTTGAAGTTCCTTCAGGACTTTTCTCACGTCTGCTGGCAACTTCCCTTTCATCTTTTAGATGAAGGTAGTCTGCTCACTTTGTGCCATCCAAGCCTTTCCTCCTCACCTGAAGTTGTTAGAGGAATACATCATAAGCATGACAATTTGGGGACCTTGACTCTCCCTCCTCCTGCTGACCCCCAGCCCCTGGACAGAGATGGACTGAAACCTCTCCCAGGTCCGGGGCAGGGGCAGACTGGCTGCCTCCTGATCACAGGTCTCTGCTCAGTCCAGCCTTGCAGTAGTGTGGTGATGGAGGTGGAGGGGGGGGTGGTCTCTAGGGGAGGTGCCGAGATTTATACTTAGTTACATCTCAAGTAGGTCCTGGACCACTCCCAGCTGGAAGCTTGGACTGGAGTGTTTTTTAATCTCTGCTGGGCAGATGTGAAAATAAAACTGACTTTCAGAAGCCTGAAGTCGTATCTTTGGTGCTTTCAGCTGGACCCTTCTAAATCCATGTATTTATTTTCCTTAATGAGCAGTCAAGTTGCAGCTAATCACTTTGCTCAGATCTCCTCAGTGAAGTGCATATGCAGATGTATTGTCTCTTTCCTTGCAAGGAGATGAATCTGTCAGATAGTCGGCTCTGCTTTTTTTTTTTTTTTTTTTAACAGCTTTTTTTTTTCCCAATAATTGCATAGAAGAAACTATGCACGTTTCTCCCCCAATCCCTAGCCCTTCCTCTTCCTTTGATGCCTGCAGGTCAGTGATCAAGTTAATGCCTCTTCTGTGCAGGGTGGAAAGTGAGAGTGGGGCACTCAGGCCTAATCTTCAGCAACTGACACTTCATAGCCTCTGAATTTGAACACCTTCATGTCAAATGGATTTCGTGCAGCTGAGTGACTCCTCTTTAGATCTGCCTCAGAGAGCTGGAGCCGGAGTGGAGAGGCATGTAGCTTCGCAGAATATAAGTCCTGTTGCCTCTCTGTTCACTATACACAATTCTGTTAAAACTTGCACAGTGCTGAGGATCTGCTCTGACTGGATGTCACCTGAGGGAATAAAGTCATTTATCTAGATTACTTTTTTCCTCCCTTTCTCTTGACTTTTAATTCCATAGCTACAGGCAAGTCAGTAAGTCGTTGCTCACACATATTAAATATATTTAATGGGCGAAGACCTGCAAGTACTGACTACAACTGAGCTTCAGCCAGTTCCATTTTTTTTTTTTTTTTTTTTTTTTTTTTTTTTTTTTTTTTTTTTTTTTTTTTTTTTTTTTTTTTTGTAAAAGAACTTGACAATTGATTCATATGTAATTCTATTCCCAAAGAGGAAAAATGTTTCTTTTGTTAAGATTCACACTTTTTCTTAGTCCTTTGTAGTCTGACCTCTTAACTTTGCTACATTGGAAACTTCTGTTCAAGTTTTTCTGAGATAGAATTTCTTTGTCCCCAGTGGTTGGAGGGGGGCCTCCAGCTGCACCTTTCCCCACAGCTGCAGCGAGCCTCTGAGAGCTCTTCCTGCAGGGCAGGGAGTTCCCTCTTGGGAAACAGACTCCTGCTCTGGAACATTTTTTAAAAGTTACGTGTGTTTCTTACTATAAAAATTCATCTAGAGGAATTAAAGATGTGTTTTAATGATCATTTCTTAGATAACTTCACATTTCTGATGGGCTGAAGAGCATAAAAATAGAGTGAAGCAAATTGGTCCAAATATGAAGAGAAAATGGAAATCCATTTAGATAGTTCATAGTAACAACAAGAAGCCCCCCATCCCTCCCCTGCTCTCAGGCACAGGAGACCCAGATTATCTAGCCGTGGTGCCGGGGGAGTCAGCTCCACGCTGTACTTCCTAGTTTCAAGATCACGCTGTTGTCATTCATTGCAAAGAAGCAGCCACACACAGGGGAGACTGAGGCTCGCAAGGCCACGCCTCTCACCACAGAGTTTAGCAGCTGTTTTGCAGCCAGTCGTCTGACTCACCCATTGGTTTTTTCACTTCTGGTCTCACTTTATACCATAGCAGATCCTATGACTCGGATTGCCATTTGACCCCCAGACCCCTAGCTATGGCCGCTGTCTGGGCTCATTCTGTCCTGCTCTGTGCCTCCCCGCCTGCCGCCTCCTCCCTCTGCGCTGGCATGAGGCACCTCTGCCCAGGTGCCTGTGAATACCAGCTGGGCCATCTGAGACCTCGCTCATGGCCCTCCTCTTGCTAGGAAATCCCAGTACAGGTCTGCGGGATGATGTAACCTCTTCCTCGTGCACCCAGATGCTGGTCAAGGAGCAGCTCACACATATCGTGACTCAGCAAAGGCCGGATGGAAGGGTGAAACCAGACATTTCCTTGGCACGAAGTGAGCGTGTGGTTATTAGAAGGTGCCATTAACCCATCATCTCTCTCCCTCTGTCTCTCTCTCTCCTGCCTGTAGATGGATGCCGAGTACCGCGTGAGGAAATTCCTGGCCCTCTTAAGAGAAGAAGGAGCGTAAGTATACAGCATGCTTAAGCCCATCAGCTGGCCTGACACTGCCTGGCCCCACTGCCTCCTCTAAGAGTGGCTCTCCAGTACACGTCAGTTTGAATTTGCAACCTTTTCTTGGACAGCATTTTTGCCGTTTTTTGGACTTCTTTGCTGTCTTGTAGGTCTGAGAGACCGAGCAAGGAAATTGGTTGCGCTGTTGGTTTGCTCTCCTTGTCCTGCTTCACAAAACTTCCTTGTCACAATGCAAGGAAAGACTCAATGGTACATATTTATTGGGGCCTGCTTTTCAATGCATGGAGCTCTGACCCCTCTTCCTGTGTTGTGGCCCCTGATAGTAACTGCACAGTGAAAACCATAGATGCTTTCGGTGACTTTTGTGTTAAAGGGCTCTTTACAGACTCCCCCTCCATGTTTTGTGTGTTTTGGGGTGTTTGTTTTTTTTTTTTTTTCAGTAGCCCCCTTGACTATGAAAATGGATTATTTTCAAGCTCATAGTGACCAAGAGAAGCGACCAAGGTGAAGACAGCCTGGGGTCTTCACGGCATACTTGAGATCCTGGACGCAGGGAAACGCCTTCCCCTCCCCCAACATGTGCTCGCTCTGCATGATTAGAGCTGTGACCTCCTCCACCTCCTGAGACACTTCTGTTTCATGGAAGGTGTACATTTGCTCTAGAATGCTGTGCTTACCTCTCTGTGCAAGCTAAGAGGATTCCTTCCTCCTCCGCCTCTGAGTGTACTCGTGAACACTACACATACCATGCTCACCCTCACCGCCGCCTGCTTCAGGATAAACGTGATGCTGTTGCAAGATGGCGCAGGCCTGTTGGGCCGAACGGCGTAAGCCATGGTGACTAGAGGTATGGGCCCAGAGGTTCCCTTACAGCTCCCCTGTGCTGACACTAGCAGTAACAGGAAGCTTTAGTTAAAGGTCCTCCCAGAAAACAGTTTCTTATTTTTGCCTGAAGAAAATGGGTTTGGAATTTCTGAGCTGCTCTTGTCAATCATTTTCAGAGATGTTTGCAAGTTGCAATCAGAGTCAGAATCTTTCGTGTGTTGGCTGTGACATCCCCTCTTCCCCCATACGGTGACTTAATTCGCGGTGGTACAAGATGTGCTCATCGTTACCGCTTTGCAGGTGTGGTTCAAAACTTGTGGAAGTGTGTGTGGAAAAAGAAAACACCCCTCACCAGAAAAAGAGTTGTTAAAATCAAGTCACCCCCAAACATTGAGCACGAACGAGCCCACTGCTCAAGGCTGGGTCCTCGTGTGACATCCGGGCTCATTCACGTCCCCACTTTTCTGGTTTTCAAATGACTTATTTAGAATTTATCCTTATGGCCGGGCACAGTGGCTTGTGCCTGTAAGCTTCAGCCTATGAAGCGGCCGGGGCTAGGGAATCACGGTTCGAGTCCTGCCTGGGGCCCATAGCGAGACCTAGTTCCAAAAAAATAGCTGGGCGTGGTGGCACGCGCCTGTAATCCCAGCTACCTGGGAAGCTGAGGCTGGGGATTGCTTGAGTCTGTGGTACCCTGGGCAACGAGAGCCTGCAGTTCCACGGGCAAAAATAGCGAGACCTAGTCTCAAAAAATAAAAATAGAATTTATCCTTCATTCTAAACCATCTGGGCAATCTAACATCGAAATAAAACACTATCTTTACAGACCCCTTTCTCATGCTCCCCCTCGGGCCTCTCACATCCATTCCAGGGGTCAAACGCCATTCTTCCTCTCCACGTGTTTCTCCCACAGGCAGGAGGTGGGTCGCCTGTCTTGTAACAGTGCTAGAGGACTCCAGTCAGGTCGCCCTACCTGTTGATGAGAACTCTGAAGCATGCCTCCCCGCACTGCTTGGCACCCCAAGACCAGTGAGGGGAGCCACCCAAAGGTGCCCAGCACCACCTGTGAGGCTTATATCAGTGTCCCTGGGGTGTGGCTGTCACTGGTTCAGGTAGTGGAAGGCAGATGATTCCCAGATCTTGCTGTCTGTATATTTTGCTAGCCTTGTACATCCGGCCTACTCTGTTTTGGGTTTCCTTCCCCAGCTTAACTTTGTGGCTTTTTAAAAAGTGGATTGTATCGTGACAGCCTGTGACTCCTGGTGGCCAGTGTCCTGGGCGACCGTGTATGTTTTCAATCTCTTTCCCATGAAGGCAGCACATGTTGTATTAACTTCTGTCTCTTGTTAAGTGAGGTTAATGTCTTTGTTTTGTCCAAAACTATATTGAAAAATACAAATACTATATTGTTCAATGAAAATAAAGGAATGCAATAAAGAGTACATCTACTTGAAACATTCTCTAGACCAATAATTTTGAATCAAACAACATGCCTAACTGATAGGAATGGGTAACCAGGGGACTCAAATGTCTCATTTTAGCTAATGTAAGAGATGGGTGGTTTTAATTTTTTAATTTAAAAAATTTGATTTTAATTATTTAGAAAATAATCATTATTTTTAAAAGAAAAGGAGGTCAGTAGCCTATTTTTTAGAGTTAATTCACAAGGATCATTATGCTTATTTTATCTATTCAACAGCTAAGGGGCACTAAAACTACATATAAGTTCATGAAAAAAAAAAACAGAAAATAGTGTTTCTCAATGAGAATCCTTCCTGCCAAATGGACAAACCAAGAGACTCAAAACACTCCATGGTATCCATTCACACGGTTTGTTTTCTAGCCTTTGTCCTTTCTGCTTGTTTCTGCGCAGAAGCAGATCTCTTAGCCCAAACCCTCACCCTTCGAGCTGGCCCCCAGCAGGATGAGAGTCAGCCCAGAAGATTGGAAAGACCCCATGGGAAGAAGCCGTGGAATGAGGCCACATTCAGAGCGCCTCTGGCGGCCCGGCAGGCTCCCCTGGAGGTATCCCACCAGTCTGGGAGGAGGATCCTGCAGCCACCCTTGTCCCTGTGCAACTGGAGAAGGTGGCATCTGTCCCACCATGGGGCTGGGGGGGGGGGTGCCCGCCTGGTGCCAGAGCGGCGGACCCTAGCTGGCCACTGCTGTAGGGCTCCTCACCTGCAGGTGAACTCATAGCAGCTTAGAAGATGTCATTAAAATCTCCAGAAAGTAGGTCAGCTGTGTCTTTCTAAATGCATAGTCTTCACCAAAACTTTTTTTTTTTTTTAAATAGAAAAACCATATGGAGATGGTCAGAATGTCCATCTTTGGTTTTAGTTAAGGTGTATTTTTGTATCCTAAACAAATCACTGCAACCTCCCCTTTACGTTCCAGCAGCAAGGCCTGGAGTAGATTCACCTGTGTATAATAATCAGATCCTGGTAAACAGATCTGAGTCAGCTCTAAACAACCAGCCCAGACACAGAAGGTAAAAAAGCGAGACTTAACTTTCCTTGCCTGGCAACTCGATCCGTAAGCCTCTTCAAAGAAGTGACTGGGAAGGTGTGGATGAGAGTTCAAAAAAGCATGTAAATTTCAGAAGTTATTGCAAAATGATCTGAAGTTTCTCACCAGCTGGCAGGCAGTGCCAAGCCTGGGTCCTGGAGCTGGGCCCACAGAGGGCGTGGGCCGTATGGACAGCATGGCATTAAGATACACGAGATAGAGCTGCCATCAGAGGGAAGACAGACTCCACAAGGAGGACTCGAGTTTGAAATTTTCCGAGCTTGCCATCTGCCCGCAAGTGACTCTGCCTCGCTATTTGGGAAGTATCAGATTCATGGTAAGAACGGTATCTTGCCTCTGAGAAAGTTCTCTGTTAAGCTACAGGAAAGGATGAGTGTAGCAGCCCTGAGTGTCCACAGACCCCAGGGAGGCTCGCGTTGAAATAGTCGTGCCACCATCACCTTCCCCTCGCAGTTCCTGTCCGTCTCCTGACCTGTATTCGTACCTCCCGTACACATGTCCCTCCTGCATCAAACAGCTTTGAAAGAGAGCGTCTCTTTACAGTGTCTCTTTCCTTTCTATTGGATCTTTCTATCAACTTCCCTCTTATTTTTCAGATGCTTATTAGTACTTATGCTCAGGGAGAGGCTAGATGTTCAAGCACTGCCATAAACTGTATCCTCTTTAATCAGAGAATATGATTAATCATAGAAAGGATTACAGGTGCCTGGGTACGTCTGAACAGAACCAGTTAAATATTTGGCAATCTTATAAGTTAAAAGACGCCCCAGCGTGGGGAGGGGGGGAGGCCTCACTTCCGAGCAGACCTGGAGAAGTCCCATGCCTGGTCCAGATCAAACTACTTGTGTGATTTTTGGGGGGGACTCAATAAAGTCAGGAATTGTCTTGGCTGTTCTAGTCTGAAGTGGGCATGGGGCGCAGGCAGCCATCCACGTACTTTCTCATGGTATTTTCCGGTGCAGTAAGATGGAGAAGACTCTTCCCAATAAAGGCAAATGAGGAGAAGAGAAAACATTTGAGCTGAGCCAGATAAAGCAAAAGTGACATTTTATGGGAAGGTCTGAGACCAAAGGGTTTTCTGCTGTCATAAAACCGAGTTACAGCATCTCCTGGCTGAGAAGGTGTGCACAGAGACTCACATGAGTCCTTTTGAAGCAGCAGTCCAAGCAGAGATGCCCTTACCTCAAGCGTGCCCTCCAGCCGGTGCTTTCTGCCCAAGCCAAGCTACAACTGGGAACATTCCAGGCAGCCCAGGGCACCACCATTCCATCTTCCCACCAGCACCCCCTGCCCCCTTCCTAAGGCGCACTCAGCGTTACCATCAGGGGAGAACCGTTTCCCACCAAGTCTCATTTTCAGTAGCACAAAGCCCACTTGCCTAACAAATGGAGTAGAAAATGTGGGTGAAGGGGCCAGCCCAGCGGCCACACTTGGTGGCCAGCCCACCTCTTCCCATGTCGGGGACACTCACGGAGACATTCAAAAGGGCCGGCATCTAGGAAGCAAGTTCCTGCCCAGGTGGTTTTATTTCTAAGACTAGAAATTCTGCCAGGCGTGGTGGCGCACGCCTGTTGTCCAAGCGCTGGGAGGCAAGAGGCTTGGGATCGCTTGAGTTCGTGGGTTCGAGACTACCCCGGGCAACATAGCAAGACCTGGTTCTTGAAAAAGCACCCGGATGCCGTGGCGGACACCTGTAATCCCAGCTACCTGGGAGGCTGAGGCTGGGGATTGCTTGAGTCTGTGGTACCCTGGGCAATATAGTGACACCTAGTCTCCAAAAAATAAATGAAACTGGAAATTCTTTGTTAGGAGTTGGTTTGAATGAAGTGTGAGCAAGTCCTCCAGGAGCTGAAGCCTGCGGTCTCCCACGTCTCAGGCGAGCTTGCTCAGAGAGCCGCAGAGATGACCTGAGCTCGGCCCCTCGTGCCAGAGTACCTGCCGAGGCCACCGCGTGCAGACCCCACCGATCTGGGCCTCCTGCGCCTGCTCCGGACACCCACACACCGTACAATGTATCCATGGGAGTTGGTTGACCTTCTCTTTAATGACTTCACAGAAAAAAACTGCATGATGAAATAGATTTTCTCCAAATATATATATATTTATATAATATATAATCTTAGTTAACTCAAAGGTATATACATTGTATAATAAATAATATTTATAAAAAGAGACTTTTTGAATATAAAATCAAAAAGATCAACAACTTCTACAACTTTTTACAAAACTTTGGATACAGCAGGTTGGTTGGTCGGAGATTTCGGTTGGATACTATTACCTGACTACAGCAAGAATAATTACAATGCACTCAACGTACTATCATTAAATAATTACTTGTCAGCTACTTGAATACGCCCCAGAAACATGACTTTAGCACGTTTACTATAGAATACATAGATAGGAAAAGACTGTTCTGAAAACGTGTATCCATTCTGCTGAAACGATTCTCACACAGAGCAAGCAGTACCCGGTGCACATGACTTAGAGCGGTTCAGTCCGTGGAGAGACGGGGAGGGACAGTTTGACGGTCGGAGGCAGGGGACGTACATCTAGCAGGACTCCAGCGCAAGCCTGGCCCCCAGGCCGTCGTCGGGCAAGCCGGCCTCACCGAGCAGCAAGACCCTTTGACCTGGCCTCTTGGGCCAAAGGGAGACAAGAGAAAAGCAAGCAAACCCTTCGTCCTCTTGTCCACCCTGGCTGCATCTCTCCTTCTGATTCTCCTGAAGACAGAGCTGCTGGGCCGATGGATACTGGCAGGTCCGCTGGCCTCTGCCACCCCAGCATCGTCCGGGGCCCTCTAGAGAACCGCCGTGGGGCAAGAGCTCGGCTCGGAGAGGCTCTCGCCGAGGGTGTGAGTCCTTGTCCCATTTGGTGCTGACCCTGGGGCTGGCTACCTGCACGGCCTGACGCTATCTCAGCACCCAGGTGAGCGGGGGACCTGGGTTACAAATGCCACGCTGCTGTCCACTCAGCTCCAAGAAGGAAAAGGAGGCCGGCAGGCGTGTCTTCACCAGAGAGGGAAGGAGGGGCCCCCAGCCTCCCCGTCCAGCGTCACAGAATCCAAGAACAGACGGCTGCTCTCGCTGACCTTCCGGTTTGACTGACACTGGGGTGACCTAGCGCCCCTCTGCTCTACCTGGAGTTGCCGTCTCGAAGACTCTGCAGGTGAGCAGGGCTGGGGGGGTGAAAGGCCTCTTCCGAAGACAACAGCCCTTCCCGAGGCAGCTGCCAGGACCCGGGAAGGCTCACCCCCTGCTCCCCACACGTAACCTATTTACAACAGCTGCTCCCGAAAAAGAGCGCACGTGAGCGGTGCACGCCCCAGCCTGGGAGAGGCAGGCTTCGAGAGCGGACGGCAGCTCGCGAGGAGGGCCCAGCGTGCACAACAGGGTGACGGAGAAGTGAGACTGAAGGACACACGCTGTCTTCCCGTGGCTTCCCTGGTCCCCAAGCTCGCTCAGTCCTGCTCCAACCATCGCTCGGGCCTCCCTACCCGCTTCATCCTAACTCAACCTATGGCTTTTCTCAGCAGGTGAAAGCATATGCGATTCGAGTGGAAGTGGACAGAGCCGAGGAGGAGGCGGGTCTGTCCCGCCTGCTCACGCCCGCCTCACCGGCGTCTCGGCACATGCCCGGAGCAGCAGCTCGGAGCGGGACCTGCCAGCGCTGTCGTCTCCCCACCAGGCAGAGAGCTCACATCAGCCCAGCCTGCTCTGTCGGAGTCGGATTTTTGCCACTTTTATTTTCTTTAACATGTGCAAAGATAAGCCTCGGGTCTGTTCCTATCAGACCCCAGAGAACTAAAAAGAAAGCCCCTTCTTTAAAAACCACACACCATCCGGAGTAGGGTGAGGAACGGAAGCTGGGAGAGAGGGTGGAGGCCTTCCGGTCAGCGGGCGGTTGGGTCCAGGTCATTTACCACGCGTGCATCTGGCAACAGTCCGGTTCCTGGCTGGCGGCTGCCGAGGGCCGAGCCCAGCTCTGGGGCCTGCTGCCCACGGGCCTGTGGTGAGTCTGCCCGGCCTCACGCTCCACCTGTTCCCAGCGCCCTTGGAGAAAAGCAGGAGAAGAATTAGAACCCTGGCCCTGGCCCGGAGAGACCACCCATTAGATGCACAGATCACAGGCCGCCAACCGGAGACCTCAACTTAGCGGCAGTGGGGAGCAAGGGCTCCCCTAGATGCTGGGATCCTCCGTGACGGGGCTGCGTGATGGACAGCAGTGTTCCAGCTTCGACATCCGCAGACTGGGGGCCAAATCCCACCGCCCCCACCTTCTAGCGGGCGGCCAGGAGCAGGTGACAGTCCCCACAGGGACACCAGGAGTCCTGCCCCCGGGGGCCCAGCTCAGAGTCCACCCCTGTGCTCTGTGGTTTTTGTTTCCCACCAGATACTGGGGTGATGAGCTGTCCAGGCGGAAGAAGGCCTGTTTGGGTCATCGTCGCTTCTTCCCAGGGGACCACCACGCGCCCATTTCACCCACTGGCCCGTGTACAGCTGGAGCTGAGGCCCAGAGCACCTTCGTCCTCCTCGTCAGCCCTCTCCTGCTCAGGGTCGTGGCCACAGACATCGGTTTTGCAGGGGCAGACACAAAGGCTCGGCAAGATGAGGGGATGAGCCCCAGGCCCACCACTGAGTTCGCGGCAGGTCTGGGCCAGGGGTCAGCCGGGCAACCTGACCAGAGCCCTTCCGAGCTGTGACAGCTGGGAGCAAGGGATGAATCCGGTCCTTGCAAGGCAGGAGCGGCCTGGGCGGCCCGAAACACCAGACCAAAGGTAGAAGCGAGAAAAAAGGTGTTTCTCTCACACGGGTGGGACCGGGACGCTGGCCTTCCTGGGGCCAGAGGCCGAGCTGGCTGGGGCCTCCCCCATGTGTGCGGGGGCCAAGGACCCCGCTCTGCGGCCCCGTCCCTCTCCCTCACAGTCAAGGCAGGCAGCCCAGCCAAGAGAAGAGCCCGCGGCTCTGCCCCCTGGGCACTTGCAAGCGCGCCAGGGCGGCCATTTGCCACCAGCGGTCAGTGTGGACAACAGGATGAGAGAGGTGACCGGGTCTCAGCCTGTGGCTTCAGACCAAGCGGTGAGCCTGGGGGGGAGGCTCCCGGAGCTCAGCTCTGCTGGGTCTGGATGCTGTGCTGCCTCCCCCCCGAGCTCTTGGGCCTGTACCACAGGCCACAGGGACATAGTTGTTGTCCCCAGCTCACCGGTTAGGAAGCCAGGGCCCAGAGAGGCCAAGAGCCACCCCACACCCCGCGGCAGGTGCTATTTATCCAAAGGGCACCAGGTACCAGAGAATCCTCACTCCCTGCCCCGAGGTCAGAGTGGAGGCAGAACCCACACCCGCTAGCTCGCTCGCTGGCCGCCCTCACCCCGCCCCGTCCAGACAAGGGAACTGGACTGCCCGGGGAGCTGGCCTGCAAGCGCACCCCCCCCCCACTAGCCACACTGCCTGCAGCAGACCCCCAGGCCAGGCTGAGGGCATTTCCTATGCCTAGGGGAGTCCTCCCATACCCAGGGCTCCCCCGAGGGTTCTGGCTTCCTCCCGCACCCCAGGGGCCCAGCACAGCCCCAGCCAGCCATGACCCGGGCAGGCGAGGCCTTGCCGTGGACCAGGCTCCTGCCAGCACCTGGGAGGGGGCGGGCACAGGAACAAGGCGACAAGGCCGCCCAGCCCGTCCTGCCAGGAGCCCACAGCTGACGGGGGGGGGGGGGGGGGGGGGGGGGGGGAGCTGGCCAGGCTCACGCCCGTGTCTACAAGGCTCCCTCTCAGCACAGAGCAGGGAGCCAGGCCTCCAACCTTCCACCTTCAGGACTCTGGGGCCGCCTCGCTTCAACCTTGACCTAGCCCGGGGCCTGTGGCTACAGGGCCAGTCACCGTCTCCCACGCAGGCCATCCCTGGGAAGCTTGGGAACAGAACCCAGCGCCTTTGATGCCTGGATTACTCACCAGCAGCACTCTGAACTCGAACCCCTCCTCCTCCCCATCTCCCTCCATAAACTCGGTGAGAGTGCACCCCACTCCACCCAAGCTTCAGATCTGGCAGGATATGGGCTTACACGCCGCTTCCCCCCACCCACCTCCTTGAGGTGGTAGGAGTTACGCTTGTGCAAAAACTTGCCCTCTGAGTTCAAGGTGGAGGCAAAATGAGTCAGCCCCAGGGGGAGAGGAGAGTCTCCTGCCGCCCGTTTCAAGTATTCGAACCCTCTGGTTTTAGAGGGAAAAAACTGAGGCCCGGAAAAAAGAACAGGAAGTTAGGGGCAGAGGCTGACCCGGAGTAGGGGGGTCCCTACTTCCAGCCCCACCGTGGGCACCCCCTAAGGCTGGGCACCCCCTAAGGATGCCAGCGGCCATGCAGAAGCTGTGACCCAGCCCATAACTCCCAGGTGGCCCCGCGGCCGCTGCACACACTGAGTTATTCCCTGCTATGGGGGTGCCCCCCCGCCCCACGCCCAGGGATGGTCCCCACTGCCACTGTTAAGTCCTGGCTCCCTTCTGCTGCTGGGAGCCAGCGTGTGCTGGGTGCCCCAGGCCTGGCCCGCAAGCGAAAACAGGCAAACCCGGTCCCCGCCCCTCCCCGCACCCTACCTGGCGCCCTACTTGCAGGTGTGCACGTCGTAGATGCGGACGCACTCCTGGCAGCTCACGTAGCAGCACCAGTGGAAGATGCAGTGACACTTCTCCTTGCGCTTCTCCGTCCGCGTGTTGTGGCCGCGGCCGCAGCACAGCAGGTCGCAGCCGTCGATGCCGTGGGAGGTGACGTTGCAAGTCCGGTCCCTGGTGCCAAAGGAGCCCGTCTCGGGGTTGGGCTCGCAAAAGTTGGGGGAGTTCTCGTAGTAGACCAGGTCCCGCTCGGTGGGCGGCTTGAAGAGCGCGTACTTGGCGCGCAGCGTCTCCACCCAGCCGCGCGACTCCCGGTGCTTTTCCACCACCATCTCCGAGGCGCTGTCGTACTTGTCCTTGAGGAAGTCGCCGATGGCCCGGAAGTCGGGCTGGGCCCACCAGCAGGTCTTCACCTCGCAGCTGCCCGACAGCCCGTGGCACTTGCACTTGAGGTGCATGTGATCCAGGATGGTCTGGGGACGAGGAGAGCAGCTGACCCCCGCCCTCACCGGCCTGGACCCTCCCCCCAAGGCACCCAGCCCTGGAGCCGCCTCCAGCCCCTCTCTGGGCCAGGAAGAAGGCTGAAGGGTGGCCGAGGAACCACCTAAGCCTAGGCGAGCCCTCCCACCCCAAGCATAGGCAGAATCACGTCTGATTCTCAAAGGCCCAGGAAAGAGGGGCTGTTGCTCCCAGTTAACTGGGGGGCTGGGATGGGGAAACTGAGGCTGGAAGAGACGAGACTGGCCCGAGGCCAAACAACCTTAGGCAGGGCTGGAGGTTGACTTTTTCTTTAAGAGACTAGGTCTCGCTGTTTTGCCCGGGGTAGTCCGGAACTCATAGATTCAAGTGATTCCTAGCCTCAGCCTCCCAGGTAGCTGGGATTACAGGCATGCACCACCACGCCCTGCTGTTTTTGTTTTTGTTTTGTTTTTTTCAAACTAGGTCTTGCTACGTTGCCCAGGGTAGTCTCAAACCCGCGGACTCAAGTGATTCTTAGACTCAGCCTCCCAGGTAGCTGGGGTTACAGGTGTGCGCCACCACGCCAGGCTGGAGGTTGAATTTAAGGCCACAGGACTCCACGGCAGCCCATGTGGCTGGCAGGGGGTAGCCTTGCTTCCCAGCTGACCCGTGGCCAGGCAAAGGCGGGCACAGTCCACGGGGAGAGAGTGAAGAAGAGATGACCGAGGGGTGTAGGTAGGGCATGCCTAGTTAGGGAGAAAGAAGGGGAGGGGGTGTAGAGGGCCCCCTGGCTGGCCGGGCTCAGCCAGCAAGAGCAGGGAGGGGGCCTGGGGCCAGGGCCGGCGCAGGGAGGCTCACCGTGCGGCCAGCCTCGTTGTTGTGCTTGTTCATGGCCGAGCGGGCGTCGGGTCTGTTTTCACGCGCGTCCGCAAACTCCCGGGACACGAGCACCCCGAAGTCGGCATCCTCGCTGCAGCCGCCCCACTTCCAGCCCTCGCCGGGGGGCCCCTTGTGATGTGAGTCACAGCCACAGATGGTGGAGGTGCCCTCGGCACAGGAGCGCGTGACGGCGAAGGCCACACCGGCCGAGGCGATGGCGTGCACGAAGGCCGATTCGCGGGTGGCTGCGGAGGGGGCGTGGGGAGGCACTGCTCAGGCAGGGGCCCAGGGCCGGGCCAGCTGCCTGGACCCACCCAAGCTGGGCAGGCCGGCAGCAGGAAAGAGCCAAAGGGTTGGTCAGCCGAGAGATGAGGGTCCCAGGTCCCCCCCACCCTCACTGGCCCAGTCCGTGGTGGGCAACTCCACCTACGGGCCAGCAAACTGAGGCCCAGGTTGGCTAAAGGTGGAGGCCAGGGCCTGGCATCTGGTACAGGGCAGCGCCAAAGGGCCATTCTGGCAGGATGCTGAAGAGAAAGATGAACCGCAGTGCCCCGCCCCCACGGCCCCCACGGCTTCACTTCCCCCAACCTACAGACACCAGCGCAGGCCTGAGCCCTCCCGCCCAGAGCCAGAGGGGGGGGGGGCGCCCCTGGACCTCACGTGCCCCCTCCCGTGGATGCACTCACGGGCGAAGGCCTGGGCTCAGCCTCCGCCTTCCAAAGCTGAGGTTTTGGACTAAGGAAGCCTCTTGGGGGAAGGGGAGCACGGGCTCCCCAGGGTCTGTTTCAGGGTCCAGTGAAGGAGGAGAGGCTCATGGGTGGCCCCCACCCTGACTGTGATGGAAACCACCAGGCTGCCCTTGGCAGGCTTGACCCCATTTAATCCTCTTAACCCTGTGCACGGAAGGCCTGTCTGGGCCCATTTTACAGATGGACACGGACGACCAGGACGGGAGAGGCCTGGGGCTGCCTAAGAGCCGGAGCTTCCGTGGAGAGGGAGGTCGCGGCCCGTGGACCAAAAAGGGGGCCTGTTACCCCCCAGGCCCCATTCCTGCGTCTTCACAGGTGCCAGCGCCCTCCTGGGCCACCAGCTGAGGCGCGAGCCCGCGGGAGGGGAGGGGAGCGGGGCGGCCCGGGCAGGCCGCGCCCCCATCCCGGCCCCTCGGCCCGGGGGGTGGGGGTGGGGGTGGGGGTGGGGGGGCCGAGGGCGAGCGTCT
>PVHY01004546.1:0-24117 GCA_004024945.1 Uropsilus gracilis
TCCCCCCTGACGCCGCTCTTCCAACTTCTCTCTCCTCCTTTTTAAACTGCCACCAGCCAATGGGAGCAGAGTACCTTGTTAAATGCTACCACCTGGAGTGGTGGGGGGGGTTAGGGCCACCCAGTTTCAGTAAGATCTACTTTACAACATGATTTTGTATTGTTGTTATTTATATTTACATCATAATCAACCTGCTACTTGATGTCAGAAACTGGAACATAAATACAGTGTTTAGTGTGTGCTTTGTATATTGTAGGTAGCTAACAAATGAACCACTAAATGAATGAGTGAAAATTAGCAATCTTCCTTGAGTTTCTCTGAAGCTGAATTCTTTTGGTTCAGTCTGAATATATGAGAGCAGGCCTTTTCAAGCTTAAATACGTAAATCATTCTGGGGAAACTGTTAAATTACAAGTTCTCACTCAAGAGATTTATGGTGAACCGAGATTCTGTATTTCTTACAAGCCCCCCAAACGGTTACTAGATTAAGAATAACACTGCACCTCAGGAATTGGTGCACTTCCCCTATTGCTATGGTCTATGCAGCCTGTTTTGTGCTTCCTCCCTATTCATTCACATTCTATTGTCTAAATGGTCTTCAGCTAGAAAGTGAATTTTAGTAGATAGGAACTGTGTCTACCTTGTCATACATCCATCTTTGTATTCATTTACCATTGCCCAGAAACTTATGCTTAGTAGGTGCTTCAGCAATGTTCATCTAACTACAAAGTTTCTTTAGGTTAAATTTAGTCATTTCCAAAATAACCTTATAATCTGTGCATTGGGCACTCCTCTGTCAATTACATGCCTAATTCCCTCTGACTAGTATGAATTTCTTCCATAAAAGAATAAAAGCAATTGGTTACCCAGAGCTCCAAAAGGGAGTTAAAAAACCCAAGAACAATTAAGTAGACTAAATGCAGCTGTGGTCAGGTACACTTGTGAGAGCCCCTCTTCATAAATCCACAAAGGAGATCAATAAGCTTTGCTAATTCAGACAAGCGAAGCACTATCTGAGGTTTCACCCATCCATTTGATTAATAATCTGAAGGCACACATCTTTTACAAGTTCTAGATGAAAGAGTGAGTACAACTTTCACTTACAAATGCTAAGAATCAGTTAGAGAGGCCAAAAGGCATTAAAAACTAACAAGATATACATATTTAATAACACGCTCTGAGTTGCATTATTTATAATAAGAGAAGTTACCCTCTGGCTGTGTTTTAATTTGATCACTAGCGAACAGTTAAACTTTTGCTTTGTTAATGGCTATTTGACCTTTACATTGAGAAGTAGGCTGAAAAGAAATATCGATCTGCAGGTAAAGAAGCTCACCTTGGCTGTAACTCTCACAGCTCCTAACTATTTGCATTTTCTGAAGGTTGAGGGGAAGATGGGATGGATGACAACTGGTGTATGAGATAGCGTTGTTCAACCCACATTATTAACAAGAAGAGCTTATCACTGTTATAGAAGAGTTTGTACACATTTTATCTATGTGCAGTTTAGTCTCTTCTATAAATAACCATACCTCAGCTGTCCTCAAAGCTAAAACAATTATTAAAGACTTATGAAAAGAACAGAAATTGGTCAACAGGTTTAACATCGAAAACTGAGAAAATAATTCTATTTTAACCTACTCAAGAAATACTTTTCAACATCATTTCCTGTCCAGTTCTTAATAACACAGAATAGCAGTTTGAACAACGAGCTGTATAGTTCATACAAAATCAGTTATTTCAGTAATTATAAATGTAAAGATTAGGTCTCAGTCTTTCAGTTTTAGTATCTGATTTTGTAAGAACTGCAGCAAATCTTACAAATCTACCAATTGCAATGGATGATAAAGAACAGTGTCCCTACTTGGTCCTGCCCCAAAGATCAATTTATTCAACAAATACATCTGAGACTGAGTGCTGAGGAAAAACTCGGCAAATTACATGGAAAAGAGTCACTGTGAAGTGAACACTGCAAGTAGTTTCCACAGCTCTGGTGAGGAAAGCTTACAGAATTGAGAAAATTGCATTTACCACAGTAAATGTAACAAGAAATTCCAGAGAGATTACTCCACAGCTGCTTCTCACCCCAAAGGCACCCCTCCCACAGGCAAGCACACTTGTGCACATACACATCTGCTTTCCAGTCACTGTTCTCAAAAGTCACCGACCTTGAAGTGTCATAGTTTGACCTGACAACAGAAGGAGCAGCAGTTGCCCCACAGCTGCAGCCTGAAGGCAAAAACAGCCTCGCACCCTTGGAAACTCAGTCTCCAGCAGCAAGTGTTGGTGACTAAAGAGCCCAGAGAGTGTTGCTCTCAAAATCCAATTTGAAAACAGAAAACAATAGGATACTGAGGATTTTAAGTTGACTACATTTTTTGACTGTGTCTATTAAGACAGAATGTGTTTTTGAGACTCCTAAGATTTGTGATATCTGTCAATACCAAACACCAAAACTACATCCTCTTTAGATGCTTATAATTTTATATGCACTTTTCACAAAGTTGTGATCAGTGAGCAATGAGATGAAATGATTTTTAGTTCTTTGATCAAATAATCCTTGTATCTCTTTTCCTCTGTGCATTATATGTACCTAAATGTGTACAGGTACATATACCTATGTACAAAATATTTTGATATGTCTGATAATTTATCAAAAGATTTTGTACACAGGTATATGTTATCTCTGAACCATGATTTTTTTACCCAAATCATCCCTCACTGTTAATGTCTGATCAAAATGTAATTATATCACTCAGCTGTTAAAGAAGATATTGTGTGTTATAATGATTACCATCTTGACTAGAATGTTTCCATAGTACAGTGTGTGCCCAGTAAATCATAGTTGTCATTATTATGGTAACCCATGTCACCCAACGCATGTTCGCGGAATCATTTATGTTTTATCTAAACATGACATACATGTCTTATCAAAATGTGAGCTGCAACCCACTGCTGGATCATAGAGTCAGTTTAGCAAGTCTCAGCAGACTTTATTTAAAAAAGGAAAGAAAATGAAAGAAAATGCCTGACTGCATTTTATGTCATAAGATCAAGTAAGGTTTGGTGAGACTTGTTTAAGCATTGTGTGTACGTGTATATGTGCAAAATATATTTCTTACTATAGGCTGTCCTTGAAAATCATGTTGCTAGGCATGTATTTTTAAGGAACAGGAGAGAAAACAACTACAAGAAATCTGCTATAATTAATAATTCTTTTTTTAATATTTAAAACACAATTATTTGGCTTTCTATATTGCATTAAAGGTATTCTAACCATTTAGAAGCAATTTTCTATTCCTTTTCCATGGGCACCATTAGAGAATTAATAGGCTAGTATTGTTGACATGGTTATATTCCATAAGTGGATGCTCATTCCTTTTCCATTTATCTACCACAAAATCATAAGAGATTCAATGACTTTTGAGTTTTCATTTACTGTTCCCAGTGATGACCTATGTTCATGCAAATGTAACAACTTCCCTTTCTGACAAATTGACCTATAACAAAATAGTATCTCACTGAAAAAACATGAAAATCAATTTCAACTCATCTGCATGAACACCCATCTACATCCATATTAAAGTCCTTCAAATATTTATGAATTCTTTTCTCAGCTATGTTTATATGGGCAAAAGGAAAAGAATCCTTTCCTTCTTCTTTTTCCTACCAACATACAACAACTTAGTTGTATCTCAGCACCACAGAGCAAGAGGCAAAGTAAAAAATAAAGAGAAATCACTTCAGGGGTTAGTGTTAACAATGTCTGATGTACACATGTTGGGGACAAAGGCAAAAGATTCACATTCCCTAGAAAAGTCACAAACTCTTTGTGTTAAGCCTGCTTTCCTTCATCAATGTTCAGATTGTAGTTGAGTGAGGGAAGACAGCTATCAAGAGAGCCAGGCATTCACAAGTCAATCACTTTATTTTCTCCACATTTACTCCAGAGAGCTGATCTACTGTGACTGCTGAAAGGTAACAAAGAAAGACTTTTGACAACAAGTGCAGTTACCTAAAAGGCAAGAAAGATTCTGAGGGTCCCATTAGTCACCAGTTCAGGCCATTTACTGAATCCTTACTCTGTGCCAGACACTATGCAGAGGATAAAATGAGTTTCTAAACTCCAAAAGCACACACAGAAATTAACAGTTCTGTGTGCTAACTGGTATGGTTGAGTCTCACTGAGGCTATGAAGGAGGTTAGAAGAGAGGTATCCTCCCCAGGTTGGGAGTTGGTAGAGAGGAATGGAAGTTCCTTAGAGGTGACATTGGAGCTGAGTCTTGAAGAAGAGAGAGAGGGTACCTCCTGCCGGGACTGGGGGTATACAGCACAGAATGTCTTCAAGTAATTAATGTTAAGCAACATGAAACACTCTGACTTGGTTCTGCCAGACCAGTGCTTGTATTCAGGATTCCATGGGTGGTTTGATGGGGGGAACAGTGAGACTGGGTGAGACAGGCAAGGCTAGAGGCAGGTAAAGGTCAGGTCATTATTTCTGGTGGGAATTAAAATGGGAAGAGAGAGAAATTGCCATGTTATCCCAGGAACATGATGCTTCTCACTTGGATTGACTACGCATTCACAAATATCATCCAATAAATTTTGAAACACCAAAAGAGAAATTAAAAACCATTTGATTCATAGTTCCAGCTCCTTAAAATTGTAACTATTTTCAAGCCATCCTGTTTCTTTCCATTTTTATCACATAAAAATTTCATATAAATATATATGTATATGTACATATATAGACATTTGGTAATTTTTAAGTACCAGAATGGCAAATAGATGTATATTTTTATCATACAGTTTCATATATAATTGTGAAATACAGATTTGAAATACATATATGGAACTATGTGGTGAAAATATGCATCTATATGCCATTCTGGTACTTAACATTGAATGATAAATCATTTCCTGTGTAATTATCATTCATTCAATTTTAATGACTGTAGAATGTTTCACTGGCTTCTTACCATAGGCAACCATTTTTTTCCTGTATATTATTAGGGAAGTTTCCAGAGTCTGCTATAACCTATAACATGTGACATTTTCATAAACAGTTTCTGTGGTTTCATCTTCTACTTTCCTTGAGGTAAATTCCAAGGTAATTCTAGGTCACAGGGAATGGATATTTTTGTTTCCCAGTCCCCAGGTGGAAGAGGGCCTCTTACTTACCGTTTTGCTCCAGGTAAGGCCTGTGGTGTGGTGTTCCTTGATGTAAGCTTGAAGCTCGCTCCAAATGTTCAGGTAGGACTTCACCCAATCTACATGGCGCAAGTCGCTTTGGTGTGAAAAAGAGTGGAAGAGACTGGAGTTAAGGTCTAAAATAAAATCTTAAAATTAACGGGGGGGACGTGATTATCAAATCATTATGACTTCAGAAGACCCTGGCGCAACTATCTTTATGGCTCAGTGTGCATCCATTCAGAGGAGAAGTCTAAGATGAAGGTGGCCCAGCTTTCTCCTGAGAAAGGCTGGGTACCCCAACTTCAGGTGTGGAGCCAAGAGGACCACAGAGAGGGTCCCCTGCCCTCTACCCAACTGAGCTAATACAACCCTGGGTCCTTGTGTCTTCTCCAGTAGGAGGTGAACGTTGAGGGTCGAGGGAAGAGCACTTCCTGTTGTATGGCTTCTAATCCCAGATGAAAAAGAATGTTCTTTGGGAACAGTATTGCAAGGGGAAGAAGTGTTTGGTTTGTTTTCTAATAATTTGGGTGAATTGGCAATGGAAAGGATAGGTACACTGGAGAGTAGCTATTGTAAAAAAATGAGGAACACTTACTTAAAATTATCTTAATTTGATACTCAGATTGATGATGTAAGCCAAGCAGAAGGGCATGACCAGGAGTAAAATGCTTATCTTTAATAAATACTTATATTTTATAACAGAGTTAACATACAAGATTGAAAGAATTGTTAACAATATTAAACTTATAGGTATTTATTTATAGGTATTTATTTGTATTTATTTCCTATAATTTCTATATACATATTTTTTCTCACTTTGAATGAAATAGTAATAAATGAGAAAATGATGGCATTTCAGTTAACAAAATTTAATCATGAACTTGGACCATTAATCTCAAGACAATCACTGAAGAAAATCTCTATTATTTAAGTTCTTGCCAAGAATGACTTTGATCTGGACATATTTTGATTTGTATTCCTTGAACAGTTCCAACTACCAGCAGCAAGTTTACAATCTCATTATATTAAGTTATGTCATTTGGGATAAAGTAGAATGGATCATTCAAGTCACAATTATCCACCACTACCAGGAGGAAAAATACAACTGGGGCCTGGTTCTCCATTTTCAGATTTACAGATTCTATTAATCAAATCTATGAAAAACCTCATTGCCATTTTCTCCCACATTCATAATCAAAACCCAAACAGTTAAAGAAAAGGACTTTCACATCAGGTTCCTTATCCTAAGGGTTTTGTGAGGGTCTTGGTAGTGTGCCGTGCACAAAGGAAGTAGCATCCACCAACAGCTATTACTAGAGTACTAGAATTAGTACACTACGAATATACACTTGTATAGATGGTTATCTATCTGTGGTTACGTGTATCTTTGTATGTATATGCAACATACTTCAGTAGATATTATAGAAAGAGCAAGCTATATGTTCAGTGTACTTTCTAGTACAAATTTAACAACAACTAAAATCAAAACCTGTACAAGAAATTCATTTTTCTTTTATTATAGCATCATTTTGACTTGAAAAAAGTTCTAGCAAAACTTGTAGTTTTGCTACAACAATATAGTGCCCTTTTACCTGAAGTCAGTCTCTCTGAGATCACAGATTCAGAGGGACTCAACTGCCCTTTGGGAGCTGTGAACCCTTCATTTTCATTTACCTGAAAGAAGGTCTGGTTGTGCATGTGAACTTTATAGATGAGGACTCAAGGGGGCTCTACCAATTGAAAGCAAAAATAATTTAGCTGCTCTCTTCATTTACTGAAAGCTAGCCAACAACCCTCCAAATCTGGGGTAAGAGTAGCACCCAGCTCACTCCTGACCACAGCCAAGAAAGCCTGTCGCTTTCAGCAGTACTCAGGGCATGTCAGTCAAGTGGCTGTAGTGAGTCACAAATGACACAATGAAATAAACTCTGATATTTGAATTTTCTTTTGGGAGTTGCTTGATTTAAGCTCTGTTAATGAAGCATCCACTTCAAAGGTTCACTGGAGTAAATATAACACCAGCCAAGTACATAAAGAACCTGATGCCAAGTCTCTTTTGTTTTACAAATCAAAGTTGACTTATTAGATAACTGACTAACCTACATTTCTTCCCCTTTCCATTATTCTTTTTTTGGTTTTCCCATGCTTAAAGTTCCTTTCTTATGCTTGACATTCACCAGTGAGTTGTGAATCCCAGAAAGCCTCGACCCCTCCCCCCCCTCAGTTTTGATCCATGAGAGCAAGACTCCAGCCTGTGTTATGGGTATGCTCACTCTTACATCACCAGTGACCTTGTTGAGACCTGAGGGCTGTGTAATTTCCAGGTCTTGTAGGTAGTGAATCTCAGGCTTTTTTTTTTTTTCAATTTTTGAAAAGTTATGATATCTCACCACAGACTGAAGGCCCAGCCAGCCTGGCTATACCTAATGGGGTATTTAGTGAATGGTGTGAACTACTACTTTGGTCAAGTTCTAGCCCAAACATCAACAGTGACTTGGGATGGTGATTTGGGTGTGACTGGTTCAGAGTGAAGTGAATGAGTCTACACTTCTGGCTGGATTGCCCTGGTCTGCCACATAGCCTTCAGGAGGTTCTCTGAGTTGAGTTGTCCTTGATGCTACCACATGTTCAGATTTACCTAATTACTGCCATGAAGGACAAATACTGAACTCTCTTTGTGTCTGTACAAAAAAGTGGGATATTACACGTTGCTCTGGCTATATTGCCACCTGGGGACAATCATTCATACTCAGGGCCCCAATATTTCCTCATACTGGGAGGAGGGAGGACAGGAACTGTTGGACTGAGATCAAAACAAACATGGCTTCTGAGGGTGATATGCAAAAAGGCAGAGGCTTAGGGGGTGACTAAGGGGCCAACATGCTTGTAAAGCATGTCTACACATCTTGGATAAAGACTATATACAGCTCTTTTCCGTGATGTGGGAGTCCCTAAGTGTACATGTTCATGCAGACATATTTTTATGTCTAGGTTTTGTAACATCAAATTGTTCTTCTCTAAACTGCTATTTTCAGAGAAGAGCATACTATTTTGCATTTATTATGCCCTTTCTGATTCAGATTCCAGAATTCTATAGTTTCTAATACAATATGGCAATATTTGGAGTATCTCACAGGGTTCCTTCAACCACAGTTCTCTGAGCAGGAAGTCTGTTATTGAGTATAACTGCTTTGATGGAAGCTCCCACTGGGTAGAAGAATAAAGAGGTATGCTTCCCAAAACCTACAAGACCTGTGTTGCTAATGTAAATGACTAGCCTTGATGAGGGGAGTGAAATATTGAGAGTGCTTTTATTTATTTTTGACATAAAGATTTTACCAAACTACAATGCACATCCTATACAATTCACCCATCTAAAGCATGCAATTTAATAGTTTATTTCAGACAGTTTTAAGACATTTTATTCACCCCATACTTTTTACTGGCAGTTATGTTGCATTTCCCCCAGCTTTCCCCTGCCCTAGACAACTGCTAATGTAATTTCTATCTCTCTGATTTGCTTACTTTGGAATTTCATAGAATTGAATCATGTAATATGTGGACATTTTGTCTGACTTCAATGTCTGCAAGGTTGATTCATGGTGCTGCTTGATTTGTTAGTTTGCTCTTTATGGATAAGTAATTTGTTATATGACTAGACCATCATGCATTATTTAATGATAGGAATGTGTTCAGAGAAATGCCTTCCATAGGGATTTTGTCTTTGTTAGAGTATAGCTACATAAACCTAGAAGGTGTGGTCTAGTACACACTTAGCCCATGGTATAATGGTATAGAGTACTAGACCACTGCTATATATATATGGCTTGTCATTGATGGGGGATATCATGAAGCCTGGTATGTGCATTTTATTTTTTCACTCCAAGCCTAAAAATTTAGATATCTGGGTTGTTTCTGCTTTTTGGCTACTATGACTAATGTTTAATATTATGACTACAAATATCAGTGTACACTTTTTTGTGTGGACATATGTTCTATTTCTCTTGTATCTATATCTAAGAATGAAACTGCTGAGTTTTGAATCACTATGAAATTACTATGTTTCTAATAGTAAAAAATACTGGTACATATTTCTTAAATGGACTGTGGAAACATGGGTCTTATTTTTAGATATATGATAATAATATAAACAGGTGAACTGATTCAGAAATCTAGATTATTCCTCTATTTTTTTTTTATCTGAACAGTATGGGTGGACAAATGAGATGTCCCCCAGGATGCCCCACATTTACTGACTGGTGGTTACTTCTGGTTTGGCTACCTAAGGGCTCTGCAGGGAGGGAGCAAGCCACTCTTGAGCCCAACTGGAATTTTATTGCTCTGATTTCGCCTCACTCCTTCCTTGAATGACTGGGGCTTGGCCATACAGTGAGTAGTCAGTTGTTTACAGAGCAGGTCATGACATTACCAAAAGGTAAAGAATCTTATGATTCCCTATCAATAGTCTAGGAAACATTTTCTGGATATTCCTCTGACATCTCTCCATTTGGTCCCATTTTCAATTTTAACATTTGCTTACGTGTCTCAAGTTTCTATTATTTGCACTGGGGGATGCAAATTCCTTTTAAGTTAATTCTCCATGCAAAACCCTTGACTCAGTCTCATTGGAATTTCTAACTGTCCACTATAAGGTTGCTCTCCACACAGATGTCTCTCTGTCCACCCTCAGACTGAAAGAAAACAATCTCTGGTTTCCCTCTCATTGGTCTATCTTATTGTCTCATTTCATTCTTATTCTTCATCTACAGTGCATTTCCTGATCCCTCTTTTCTTCTCTCTGCTCACCTACTGCGTCTGTTTATCAATGTAAAAGCGCTGTGATTATATAGGGTTAGTCCATCACAAACCATCCCAGAACTGCCTTGTTATTGTGGAACACATAATGGCCACATGCATTTAAATAGGGAAATTTTATTCATTACAAGAGAACCGAGGCAGACTTCCTAAAATACATATTATTTGGATAACTGGTTTCATATTTCCCATTGATTTTTCTGCAGAGATGGTTTTTTTTCTTTTCAAGTTTAGAGAAAACCAGTTAAGAGCCTTTGAGAGGAATCAATAATGAAGTATATTAAGTTTCAAGAACAGTTATTTAGCAAGTGATCAAAGGAAAATTTAGTCAGTGAGAAGGTACATACCTGTGTTTGTAGTCTTTCAAGACCCTGTTAGTGTAAAAGGTGGCCGCATCGTTCATCTCCTTGACATAAGGACCGGGTTTGGGGGACTGAGAGAACAGGACCATCACCCAAGCATAGAAGGAAAAAAAAATAGGATAAGAAAGAAAATGCCTTCAAGAAAAAGAAAAGTTATAGAGATTTTTGACTTGGAAGTTGAAGGCCTAGAAGGGAGACTGTGGTCTGAACTCTCCTAGTACTCCCCAAATGTGACAAGTTAGAGGGTGACGTTCTGTCTGGACTCACCACAGCTATCCACCCAAGGGCTGGGATGCTCTCACTGACGGCAGAGAGGTGATTGAACATTTCACTCCCCCGGTTTCTCTCTCTGAAAGTCTGGATTTCCTGGATCTTTTCTGATATTGGTTTCAGAAGCGCAGCCACATCATTCTGTAAGCAAATACAGAGCACCATTACCAAAGACAGAAAAACAGGGTCTCCATCCTCCATTGCCTGAGCAGAGCTCAGGGCTCGCCATGTCCTGGGGCAGAAAAGCTTGTAACCGTCTTTCATAAGCGTGTGGATTGAAACAAAACAAAACAAAACACCAAACTTTTAGGGACTGTCATTATTTTACATGCCTGTAGATTTTCTTCCCTCAGGTGTGTGATCACCATAGTTTCTCCACCATCAGCGCACCCACAAGTTCTCCACCACAGTCCGTCTTGCTCCCTCTGCCTGGCTCTTCCCCTCCTGCCTCTCCTGGATGCCTCAGATGGATGGTCAACCAGTTTTTCAAGGGTCAGTTTTAAAGTTTGTCTTAGTTTGACCATTTGTTTCGTTTCTCTATATTTCATGTATAAGTGAAACTACCTTAAACTATCTTTCTCCCCTCTGGCTCACTTCATGTGGGATATTTATTTATTTTTGTTATGGTAATACCATATTTTCATTCTCTGGAAGATAAAAGTTGTACATATTTTAATAGTATTAATGATGCCTCCTGAAACATTGGAAAAATCCAGCAGTGTGGTACAGTCAGATTGAAGAATTCTGCTTGGAATACAGTGAGACTGAGCTTGGGTCAGTGATACTTTCAAATAGAATATAGAGATCACATGCCAGAATGACATGGGTAAAAGTTAGAGTGGGAGAGAAATCAAGAGGAGATCTTCCTCTTCCTCTTCCTGTGGGAAATGATGTGAGGGAGTCTGTGGTTTTACCATAGTTACCACAATCCATATGAAAAAGTCAGGATTGATATTTTTATATTATTTTGTATTTTTTGAACATCAATTATTCAAATACCAGCTTGATCCCTGGTATTTACTGCTGTGATGCCATTAGTTTCTATGGGTGGTAGAAAAAAATCCTTTGTAATATGTAATATTCATTTACTTCAAATATGCATTTGTATTTATTGTATGTGCTAGACACAGAGGTTCCAAATAAACACCCACAGAGGATGAAAGAATTTTAAGATACAGAAGTCTTATCTAGTATGTTTTTTGACACAATTGAATAGATCACAATCTGTATTTAAAAAGACCACTGAGGTAGAATTAAAAAATTAGAAGAAAAAAAAGTTAGATGTAGTAGAGAGTATTTGCAGTTATGCAATGTAAGTTTGTCTATGCATATGTATGAATGCAAATAAAATGTGTTTCTTATGAGTCATAATCTAAAAGTTTGAGGAATGTGGATTTAACCCATTTCTCCCATTTTACATAGTTGGGATACAAGCTCAGAGAGACTAATTGGTTAAGTCGAGAATGGTTTGTGCTGGTATAGCTAAAAGCTGGATTCCAGGTCTCCTGTGAGGCCCTGGACAATTCTCTATACTGGGTACTCAGAAGAAGAATTTTAACTGTTGACACACCAATTTGTTCTCTACCAACAAGGTGAAAAGATGGCTCAGGTCTGGGATGAGTCTGCTTGGGTTCAAGTCCTTGCTCCCCAGGGTATAAAGCTCCGGTATTGACACACAGGACCAGGTCTGCTCATGGTTCCATGATTTCATCTGCAAACTAGTGTTGCTAATGGCACCCACTTCATGGGGAGTAAATGAAAACGTGTGTGTACTTGTTACAGTGTTAGGACCGCTGTATGTGTATGTTTGACAACTGGTAGGTTACCTCTGAGGAATTCATTTGGAGTCAAATAATATCAGTTAAAAAGTCTTAAATTCACTGACCAGCTCTTTCCTACCACTCATTTGCAAACACAAGGAGAGTGGGAATCTAGTTGAGATATGCAGATGGCTAAGTGGCATGTTTTTGTTTGAGGGAATTATAGGAAAGCAATTAAAGGGCTCTCAAAGCTCTCCTGTGGACTTTCTAATTTGTCCCTATCGATGAGGGATGAAAAGAAACGATGTCTCTGGGTGCTAGAGAGCTACTGTGGGAAACTCTCAAGAACTTTCCACCTTCTCACTTTCCCTTCTGCCTGTTACAAAGAAAGGTTTTATAGACTGGACATGAAGACTCTGAATTTGGGCTGTTATGGTAATACTGTGTCCTTCCAAAATTCAAACACTGAGGTATCATGGCAACCTCAGAAAGCAACTGTATTTGAAAGTAGGGTCTGTGAAGAGGTTATTAAGTTCAAATGAGATCATTAGGGAGGGTAAAGTCCAACAAGACTGCTGTTTTTATAAAAAGATGTGACTCGGACACAGATTATGTAGGAGAGAAGACATGCAGAGACAAGTGTGAGGCTTCAAGAAACTAACACTGCTGATATCCTGGTCTCATATTTCCAGTTTGCACAATTGTGAGAACATATTTCTACTGTATAAGTCATCCAGTCTTGCGGTACTTTGCTCAGGCATTCTAGTCAATTAATATTGGTACAATGTCAGTATAAGAAAATGAAATAAGCCCTCCAAACCCTCACCAGCAATAAACAAAAAGCCCTTGAGACATTACCTGTCCCAAACATACCTATCCCATGTGTGTTAATGGTTGCCAAAAGTCAGGTTTAAGTACTTTCCCTTGATTTTCATTCTTTAGAAAGCAGACAGTTCTCTCTTTAAGGAATTCTTCTTAGTTCAAATTCAACTCCTGTTCAAAGGAGTATTACAATTTTACCCACAAGGCAGCCGATGGCTAATTATGGAAGAACTACTAAAAAGCATCCTAGTTTTCTCCCAAAATTTGGTAAGTCATAAAATTCTTGATGCAATGACATTTTTGAGAAAGGTCAGAGTATCTGAATTGTTGGTATCTGGCCTGTTTCTCCAAGGGAAAAAGGACCAGAAATGGTGCATTTACAATGTTAGATAGATTTATTAAGGCCATCTTTGTTTATTGCTAACTTCTCAAGGACAAATCATCAAGTCTGAGGAGACAGTATTCTGAGAGATATTTTATATTGGTTATCTGATGAAAACTTCATAAAGATTGAAAAAGTTTCCTTTTGCCTTCATTTGACAGTCATATGAGGAATTGTCTTCTTTGCAGAAAAAGCATTAAGTACAACAACTATTTGCACAAATAAACAAGACAGCTTTTATTCTGTGCCAATAGATTTCTCCTTACTTTAAAGTGGGCTTACATTCTTCAGCTCATCCTGAACTTTCACAGCTGGAATAAAAATAGAGAACATTAGAATTATCCTGTGATTCTCATCAAGGCTGACTAGGATGTCAGAGGAAAAGTGAATGGGGAGACGTAGAAGTATTTCTACCTGTTCAAGTATTAAGTACATGCAATAAATATAGGCTGAACTGCATTGATGTCAGCACTACAAAAGGTCTTTCCATGAATCTGACAGGCATTTAAAAGGTGTCCTGGATCTTTACATAGGTTCCACTCAGATTAAAAAAAAAAATTCATCACTTGTATTTCTTTCATTCTGAGAGATATTTCTTCAAAAGAAAATGATAGTTTAAGGTTCACATGAAGATTAGCTGAAAAGTTTGTCCTGCTCTTCCCAGGTTCTGTGACTTTTACAGAAGGAGAAAAAATTAGCAAAAATAGAGGCGATTTCAAGCACAAACTGGCAGTTTCATGAATGTTTCCAAGAGGGATCTTAGCTTGATGGAACTGAACTTTGGGGTGAACTTCAGGATTGGATTCTTTATGACCCTAGTTTTTGTTTCAAGTTGAGAATTGAGACTTACTATCAGCTTCATCTCAGTTAAGCTCTAGAATTAATTGCTTTGTAGAAAGTAAAATTAAAGAGCTTTATCAGCAAGCTTTGGAGAAACTTTACCCAAAAAGGAAAACCAAATATCTATTCATGTTGTTTTATAAAAGATGGAACAAACTCTGGGAGCCTGACCTCTCAAAGATGTGTCACTGAGTAAAATGAAGTTAAGCTTGTTATTTCTCGAATCCAGGGTTCTTTTCTAGTTCTACATCAGATAGGAAATGAATCAATCTGTCATTATTTTCCAAGAGTAAAGATTTTCAAGATTTCAAGTTCTTTTTTTATTAGAAAATTTATATGCTCTTTGTGAAGCATATGGGAAAACACATTAATTCCATCACTTAGAGGAAAGCACCGCTAATTGTTGATTTTTTTTTTGAAGATATAAGTATTGGAGAGATCTTCAAGAATAATAATTAATTTAAATGGCTATTAAAATAATAAAGAATGACCCTAAGAGTTGAATTCAAGCAGTTCAATTAAAATAGTAAGTACAAATAAATACTTATCATTATATTCTTGGTAAAAAGTATGAAGAGACTCTCATTCTAGAGAGGATGTTTTAAACATAAGTACTACAAAGACACACAGATCTTACAAATATACAACCCAGACAAACTTAACAGCATTTAACTGAAACTTGGGCTTTTTAAAAAAAATTGGACGTCAATATGTGGACCTACCTACACTAAAAATTCTAAGAAAACACCTATCAAACAATCAAACTAGCATCTCCTCAAACCATACTTAGCCAACCATCTTGCCAGTAGGGTCATAATTACTTTGGTTTATGCGCTTTTGTGACAAGTTTAACCAGTTTACCACATGGGTATGTGTGTACATACATGTGAATTATAGCAGTGAGAACATGTATGGAAAGAAATAAATCTACATTAACATAAAATATCAATATAACTTTGTTTTCTCCATATATTTTAAATTTTATGTGTACATGTATTTCTTCTTTAAGGGAAAAGTTTTAAAATATACTAACCAGTTCTACCCTTTCATTGGTAAAAATAAATTTCACAGAAAGGCTAAATTAATCTATTTTCTCATTAGAGAATAGCTTCAGGAAAACATGTTCAGAAATGATCAGAATAAATTATTCAGATGAAGAGAGTTAGTATTTTCTCAGCAAAGATTATCCAAATCAAGAACAGCTTTTTCTTATAAAAACACATCATTTGTGCACATTCTAATAAATGAAGTGATTTTTGTCACTATTTTAAGAGGAGCAATTTTCTTTTTAAATCAGAAATGTTAACTGGAGTGAACTTGCTTTAGTTCAATTGTAGGTATTTCTCTAGGTATTTCCCTTCATGTTCCTCTTAAATAAAAAAATTTCACATTTCTATCTAACACGCATAAACTGCTACTTAAATTTATTTTAAAATTTCAACCATTTACTTATTTAATTGAAACAACACTGCATTATAACAGTAAGTTTCAGGTGTGCATCACTGAAAATCTGTATGTATGTATATATACTCTATTAAGTTAACTGCTAAAAGTCCAGTTCTATTCTTCAACACACAGTTGTTGCCCTTTCCAGATTTACCTACACCTCTCACCTTTCCTTTTTGGTACCACTCATTGGTCTTAAAGTTTAAAAGTGGATACTTGATGAGTTCTCACTTAATACTACTGTTTTTTTTTTTTTTTTTTTTTTGTTGTTGTTTTGCTACTGTTCAAAGTGTGAGTCCCATTTCTCATCTTTTCTAGTTTTTGTGTTGCATTATCTGAAAAAGTCCTCATTCTAAAACCTACAATTATTTTATCAGAATAAGAACCCAGTTCTGCTGTCACAATATGTGGGCCACAATTTTCTCTAAGCTCTCAGAAGTTTAGATATGTGCTATTTTTAAAAAGTCAAGTTCAAAGGAAACCTAAATGCTTACACCATTCTGTGACCCATTTGTATGCTTATAACATGTTATATCCTGAGGTTCACTGTAAAACTAGGGGTCAGAAGATGGTAAACAGCCCCACAAACTCTTAACATTAACAGTTCCCCCAGGTTGAGATTTATAGTTTTCATTATAGTTCTGGTATGTAGTTTTGGTGAAAAAGATAACAGTCCTATCAGAGAAAACATATCTTTTACACTCATACACTGGTAATTGGGTTCACAGGTGAACATGGAGTCATATGTAGCTCTAGGATATCTCTCCTATGTGACTGGGTTTGACAAAGGGGTTCATAGAAATTTCTGGGTTCATGACAGTGATATGGAATGAACTGGGTGATCTGTGGTCTGGGAAGGAAGCACTGGGTAAATTAGGGTTAATGGAAAATGAAAACATACAAAATCATGGTAGAGAAAAACCGGAAGGGAAAATTGAGCTGAAAAAATCAAAATGTTGACCTGGTTATTCACAAAAGGCATAAAGAATAGGGAGGGTGACTGAGAAGGGTCTTATCTTATGCTTTGTTATTGTTCCAGCTTATTTTGTTGGCCTTGTTGAGAAGATGTCAATTCTTACCTTATCTGGGCAGGCACCATCTGGCTTCTGACAGGTGATGAATTTCATAATCACCTATAATTTCACTTAATGGGATTTTGAATGTTAAAGTTCAACAGCAGTAGGTTTCATTTTGCTTTCACTTAGACACATAGAGACCTCACTTAACTAACTGCTAGGGTTATAAGTGGGAGAAAAATGCCAAATCCATTCAAATGCACCAGCCTGATGTGATCAGAATACAATATATTATGACCAGAAATTAGCTCTCTGAGAGAGAAAATATCTGAATTGCCATTCATTTTTTTTTTTCCCTACCCACACTTGTTGAGCACCGAATGCCAGCCAACATGACTGAGATCTGGCTTAGAGCTTCTAGTGGGGGGTGGTGGGTGGGTTGGGGGTAGAGCCCTGAACTCTAACAAAGCCCTGAATGGTTGCTTTGTCTCTGTTCAGAAAGGGTCTTCCTCCTGAACCCAACAAGAACAGCAGGTTTGGGAGGCAGACACACGAAGTTGGCTCACACTGCCTAGCCAGCTAGATCACTCCTTGTCATAGATGGGTGACAGATATCACAGCCAGATTGTCCTCACATCCTAAATACCATGACTGCCTTTCACCTGTTAAGTGTGTTTCCTAAACAGAAATCTCAGTTTAAACCAATAAAATCACCATTTGAAAGACCCTAACCAGTCAACCACATTGATGGCATCATTTTCTTTTCCCTGGATAAACTGTCCTGGGTAGTAGGGTGGCCAGATTTCCTCTCTGAGATTCATGTATAGAGAACTTTGCTGAGATGATAAATCTATAATTTCCATTTCAGACGAGATTGGGCGCGTTCAGGGTGGTATGGCGTAGACTATAATTTCCATTTCAAAGCCAGCAGTTGTGAAAGTTTTCAACTGTCCCAGTGTCTTAAGACATGACAGAAGGCAAATGAACCATTACTGTACCAGATCACTGCCTTACAATCATCCTTCATCAGGAATCTGCTTTCTAGGTGCGCACTGCCTTTATGAGGTTCCAAGTTTGTTTTTCTCAAGGGCAGTGCATCTAACAGACCACCAGCTGGTGAGCAGCTCAGCACCAACAGCTGGGGGGGGGGGGTGGGAATTGTGCATATGCTCTCACTCCACTTTTGTTGAGTGGAAATTTACTACAGAGTGTAAAAGAAGAGATACTAAAGAAACCTTTTTTTTCTTGAAGGCAATTTCTTCATTATTATTTCTTGAGGTATCATTAGGTCACAGCACTGTATAAGTTACAGGAATACATTTTCTCAGGTCAGAAACTGCATATATTGCCCCATATACACCCCAAATATCCAGTCATCAGTCACCATCAGTCCATCGGGTCCCTCTACTACCCCACCCCAACTCCTGTGGTAACCACTATTCTATTGTCAGAACCTAAGAGGTAGTTTTGGTTGTCTTTTTTTTTTTTTTTAAAAGAAAACAACTGAACTTGGGGTTAAGCAAATCTTAAGCTATTTATGCCTTTGGAACTTTTTATTCCTCTTTTAGTTGTTCAGAGAGCTGGTATTCAGCGCACAGACTGGCTACGAGAAGAAGCCTACAGGTGGCTTCAGGCAATCAGAGATCGCTGGGCTGGTGTTTCTTCTCCCATCACCAAGGACACACTTTCAAGGATATTTACTGGAGGTAACTTTGTCTCTCTCCTCCCCTGTCCAAATCACATGTTATGTGTACACACAGAGAAAGAAATGTACACAAGTAGCTTGCTTTCAAGAGCAGTGCTCATCTCTTGGGGGTGACTGGTTTGGCTCCTCCTTGGCTCTGAGAGGTTCTTCTCCTGCTGTCCCCTCTGTCAGTCTTTAGCACCCCCATCACTGGCAGCTACAGTCTGTCCTCTCCATTTCCTTCTTACGCATCTAACTGCTATGTGGAGAGACATGATTTGGAAACAACATTATTGAATCACAGTCCTCTTCTCCTTCTGCAGCATTAATTAATGGCTAATAGCTCTGCCTTGCCTTCAGGTCTGGAAGCAGTTTTCCTCTCTTTGTGTCCCCAGTCATGCTTCTTTGCCAGTATGGAGGAATTTTTGGCTAATTTCAAGCCCAGAAGTGTTCTCCAGTGTGTCCTTATTTAAGGTTCCCTTATGCCACAGGTCTTAGGACACAGATGCTGTGAATGGTACTTGCAGATTGGGGTGTTTGGTGTTCCCTGCTGACTCTGAAGGGTATGTTTGGTCAACAGTATGTATGAAGCCAGCATAGCACATGGTGGACAGCCAGAGCTACTTTCTATGAGGCATGTACAGAAAGAACAGCCCTTGTGCTCTGACTCAGTTTTTAGATATGAAAAGTTTCATATCTAGTTCCTGATTGTGCAATAAAATGGAGGTGACCATGTTCACTGTATTTTTTCATATATATATATGTGTTTTTCTTACATCATTGTATACTCCCAGAGTTCTTTCACTACCATGTCACCCATGAATCATCCTGATCCCTTGTACTCAGGCCTTCTCTGATCTCCCTGTCTTGCTGTGTGCATTAGTTCTCTTGTCAGTTTGTTAGTTTTAACTTTTTTGTGTCCTTTTGTTTGTTTTCCCTATATCCCACATATAAGTGAGACCATCTGGTATTTACCTTTTTCTTTCTGGTTTATTTCTGTTAGCATGATTCCTTCCAGCTCCATCCATGTTGCCATAAATGACGTTTGTCATTTTGATTGCTGAATAATATTCAATTGTGTAAGTATACCGCAACTTTTTGGTTCATTCATCTGTTTTGGGACATTGGATTGTTTTCATGGACTGGTTATTATAAACAGTGCTGCAATAAACATAGGAGTACAGGTATCTTTTTGAATTAGTGTTTTTGTATCCTTTGGGTAGACTCCCAGTAGTGGGATTGCTGGATGGAATGGTAGATCCATTTTCAGTAGTGTGAAGGTCCTCCATGCAGCTTTTCATAGTGGCTGAACCAGTTTGCATCCCTATCAACAGTGTCAAAGTGTTCCTTTTTCTCTACATCCACACCAGCACTTGTCCATTTTTTGATATGGCTGTTCACTGTATCACTAAAGACAGTGATCTTGTTACCTGTTAGTTTCTGTGTTTACTCATTTATTCAAGAGATAAACACTCAGTGACTTGTGTCAGGGCTACTAAGAGCTGGAGGTAGGACTTTGAATGGTATAGATGATGCTCTAGCTGTTGTCCCCAGGGATGCATTTGTCAGGGACCTCCAGAGGAACAGGACCAATAGGAAGCATATCTACAACTCTATCTACATGTGTATATTTATACTTAATTCAGATCTCTGTGTTTATTACAAGGAAAAGGCCTATGTGATTTTGGAGGCTGAAAAAGTCCCAAGATCTGTAGGATGAGTTGCAAGCTGGAGACCCAAAGGCAGAAAAAAAGCTGGTATTAAGAAAGCCCTCTGGTGAGAGGCATTCTCCCTTCCTACTGTTAGGATTGCCTTTTTGTTCTATTCAAGTCTTTAATTCATTCTAAGACACCCATTCACATTTGTTGCTTTATACCATTTACTGATTTAACTGTGAATGTCATCCAAAACATCCTCACAGAAACACCTAACATAATGCTTGAACAAATATCTGGTCATCCAGTGGTCCAGTCAGGCTGACATAAAATTACATATTACAGTGGAGACAGATAAAGAACAATAAAATAATAGCTAAATTATATATATATATATAAATTATATAGAATGTTTGGTATAAAAAGTCACAGGGAAAAATGTCCAGTTGTGTTAGGCAGATATAATGGGGGAAGGGTTCAAGTTAAAATAGAATGATCAGAATATGTCTGATTCATTGGGAAGGTGACATTTGAAGAGTTGGCGAAGACATTAGCTATACAAAGGGGGAAGGTCATACCAGACCAAAGAAACAACTACAAGCAAGCTCCCAAGGTCAGAATGTGTCTCCTGCGTTCAAGGAATAGCAAACAGATCACTGGGGTCAAACTGAGTGAGGGGGGTAGTGGGTGTGAAGTGGGGGAGGAAATGGTAGCGAAGAGGTACAGAGCATATATAATGATGAAAGGACTGGTTTTAAATCACCAAAGAGTCCAAGGACTACTCTGGCTGCCATACTGAGAAGAGATGAGGGGTAAAAATAGAAAAAGGGAGATCCCATTGGGGAGTTGGTGATCATTTGAAGGACAGATGAACGTAGCTAGGACCAGAGTGACTGCCGTGAAGACTGCGAGAAGGCGATTTAAGGTGATTCTGACTCAGATCAGATCAGATACTATTTGATTGGATTGGATGTAGGCCACCCAAGGAAAAGGGGGGGTCAAGAAGGACTCCTTGGATTTTGCTTAGATCAGCTAGAAGGATGGAGTTGCCATCATGGGGGGAGAAAAAGTTACAGAAGGAACAGAATTCAGCAGGAAAACGAAGAGTTCAGATTCATACATACTGTTTCCTGGGGGCCACAATTACCTGCAGGATAATGCTTTGAAGGGTTTCCCCCTCCCAGTTTGTTCCCTCCTGATTCTACCCTTCAGTCTGCCTCTAGCTGAAGCACCTTCTCACACTTTCAGTTCAGTGCAACTCAATGTATAAGTGTACAGCTCCTCACTCCCAAGGAGATCCTTTCCAACCACAGTCAGACAGGAGTGAGCTCTGTGCTATTTCTCTCCTGGTGAGGCCTCAGGCGGAGTCACCCCCTCTGGCCAGCAGCAAAGTTGGTGAGATGGCCAGGCTGGATGATGTGTACACGCTATAGTTGGCAGTACAACTATATTTGTTAATTTCTCAGGTCAGTTACTCATTATATCCTGAAACTGGCTGGTTTGCAGGAACACTAACCTTTTACATTGGGTTTTCTGCACTATGTCCTAACTAATGTAAGATGGTGGATTCAGGTTCAATTTGTTATTTGAGGGTGTTCTGGTGATCCAACTTCCATTTTTATAATAAACACAGTATTTGAAACAGGTGAGTGAGCAAATAAACAAACAAATTATTGTCAATGATAAAAGTAAACTGAAAAATAAGATGTGATCTAGGAGCGAGAAAAACTTAGATACCAAAAGGTGGCAATAGTCTATCATGTTTTGAGAGGTGTGTTTTTTATTGACATAATATTTTCTTATTTTTAGGTATACAATATAATGATTTGAAATGTGTACATGCTGTAAAATGATGACAAAGGTCTAGGCAACATCTTTTATCATGCAGATTACAAAATATTTTCCTTGTGATAATATATGTACCTTATTGTTCATAAATGAACAAAACTATCAGGTGTTTTTTTTATGTCCTCCTGTTTTCCTTCATAAGCTTTATCTTCATGGTGTCTACTTACCCTGACCTCATTATGCTTTCTTGCTCTTTTCATCTGTGAAAATATTTATTGTGAGAGTAAACTTTATTATGTGCCAGCTATAATCCTAGGTTCCTTTATGTTGTTGGTAGGTTCTTGGAAACTGCCACTTGAAGCATGATGAAGCACAGCAAATTCAATTTTACTAAAGGTTCTTTGACATCAACAAGAGTTAAGCTTCTAAGGCATATGTCTGGTGACCAAAAACATCACCAAGCTTCTAAATAAAGACCCAAACACTTCTAATACTAAATAATCAATTGTATTCACTTGCTCATCCATGTATTCCTTTTCCATTCTATTCCAGTTCAGGGCCTCAGGTAGTTGGATCCTGACCTGGCAGCTCAGAGCCCAAGGAGGGAACATCCTGGATGGGATGCCCTTCCATTGCGAATCATACCACCCTATGGTCCCACAGATTAGGACAATTGAGACACACCGAAGAGTCTCACAGGTTTGTGATATGGGAGGAAACTGGAGTGTCTGGTGAAACTCCCTCAGATGTGCAGAGAATTTGAAAAGCCTTTATAGACAGTATTCCCCACTGGGGATCGATTCTTTCAGTGAAATGATGTTACTTGAGGGTCACCTGTATTTGCAGCACATTAGTGAGAAAAGAAAGACCTCTTGGGAGATTTACTAGCAGTGAACTCAGCAAACAATACACATAATAAGCACACTATGCTATGAAATAAAGGAGTAGAGCAGTAAAAAGGAACCATGGGTGATGGGGAGTTTTCATTAATGTCAAAACCAACCAAACAAACAAAAAGCTTAAGTGAGACTATTTGGCTCACTGAAACATTTGACTGAATATTTGGTTAATGCTGTTGGAGTAGTCAATCTGTCACAGCTGAGCAGCTGAACAGGGAACATCAATGATGGGGAGAGGGAGGAAGTAAAAGGGGATGAAAGTTGCTTTTCCTCTAATTGGCTAACTTGAATTCAGTCACTCACCATCTACAGTTCCCTTTCAATTACAGATCTTCCTGGCATTAGCATATGGTCTAGGAGGAGATGCTTGTTACTGATTAGCATAAAATCTGACAGCTGTAATTCCAACTACCTGCCTAAGCTTGGTGTCTTAGCAATTTTTTCCCCATTCTTAATAAATAAAATAAAAAATATAAATACATGCACTGTACCATGGTTACATCATAAGAAGTTGGTATAATTACTAGGAGGAAAACATATAACTGTTCCCAAGAGTTGGTTTTAGAGGACTTCTTGGCATTTCCAAGATATAACTTTCTAGCATTGTGGTGTTGCAAAGTACAAAATAAAGTCCCTGAAAAAGGAAAGGACAGAATGTCAAAGTCTACTCTTCCTCTGACTCATGAGGTGCTCCTTCCAAAATAAACGTTAGCTCCAGGCTGGGGCAAAAAGCAGTTAAATTGGGTTTGGTCCTCATCACCAGGCAGTGTTAGGAACCCCACAAAAGCCTGTGTGGGTCTTTTGGTGTGATCATCGAAGATCAATTTGAGGATGAAGGGAAGAAATGACTTATTCGTTGTCTACTATGAATTAGACACTGTCTTTTTTTTTAATTTTTATTTTTTATTGATTTGTCACAATTGTGCATAAATTGATCCCTCCTCCTCCCTCCTATCCCCCTTCTGTATCCCCCCCTTCAGTCACTCCTTCTCCCATTTTTCTGCAAATTGTTGGTTGGTTAAGTTGATGTTCAGTTGTTGGTTGTTTGGCCTTGTTGTTTACCTCCCCCGCTATCTTCCCCCTCCTCTTCTCTCACTCCATGGTTCAGTCCCATTGGTTGTTTTCATTTTTTCTTATTTGTTTGTTTTTCCCTATATCCATCATATAAGTGAGACCATCCTGTAT
>PVHY01004546.1:24217-41713 GCA_004024945.1 Uropsilus gracilis
TTTCTGCCAATATGAGTCCCTCTAGTTCCATCCAGGTTGCTGCAAATGACATGTGTTTGTCCTCCTTGATGGATGCGTAGTATTCCATCGTGTATATGTACCACATTTTTTTTAGCCAATCATCTGTTTGGGGGCATTTGGTTTGTTTCCAGTTCTTTGCAACTGTGAACAGGGCTGCAATGAACATGCGAGTACATGTAGACACTGTCTTTTTAAATGTATTTTACATATTATTCAAATATCATGGACCTTAGACTGACATTATTATAGTTGTTTTATGAATGAGGGAACACAGCTGAAAAATACCTGGTGACTTGTTCAAGATCATCTGGCTAGAACTGGGATTTGATTCCCAGAACTTATATTTTTAGACATAATGAAAAAAACATTGCTTTGGAATAGGACACAGGGTTTATGCCAGTACCCTTCTTTGAGCACCAGTATCCTATGAAATGATTGATAGTACAAGGTTGTGATGAATATTAAATAATATGTGAATTTTCACTCATATGTGGCACACAATGAAAAAAATAAATAAAACAAAAGCAAACCTTTAGATTATAAAAATAACATAATGGTTACCAAAAGGAAACTAAAGGTGGGGGCAGAAGTTGGGTAAAGGGACAACTTATGCAGGGAAATGAGAATTCTGGTGTTGAATCATCTGGTGCAGATGTTAATTTAAAAGGGTATACACCTAAGTTATGGAAACACGTAAAGTGCCCAAGGGCAGATGAATGGATTATGAAGATGTATATATACATACTATATATATATATATATATATATTATATATATATACACAATGGAATATTACTCACTGGTGGAAAAAGGTACTTGCCATTAACAACAACTTGGGTGGGACTGGAAAGAATAATGCTAAGTGATATTTCACTTAGCACTCAGAAGGGGAAAGACAAATATCACATGGTTTCACATATATGTGGATGACAGAGAAGCAAAATAATGGATCAGGCAACAAAACCAAACTATAATACATTTTAGAAATCTGACGGTAGAATTAAAGATACTAGAGGAGGGTGGAGGGTGGATAGCAAAGTGTGGAGGGGACCCAACAACTATGGTAAAGGACTAAGAATGCCTTGGTAGTGGGTTAGGAATGGTTACACACATCTGAAGAGGTGTGATCCTATACTTCTGAATCAGACATAGTGCTATAAACCAATGTTGCCTAATAAGAATTATAAAAGACAATGGAAATCAACCAGTAAAAAAACAGAAATGATTGCTGATTGGTTGCATATTAAGGTGATATGTTAATATGCCTTTATTTGTGGGAACAAATAATTGATACAATGTTTTAAAAGACTATATACTTAAGGTCTAATATTATCAACAAATATACTTGGAGAAAAAGGTAATATGTATACAGCATCTGAAAGAGGGTAAAGGAGGTAGCTGATGTTATCCTCATACTGACTCAAGCATTTTTTTTTACCTCAAATAATGAATAAACAGTGTGCCATGTAGAGTAAAAGAAACTGAAATTATTGCTCAGCTAAATATTATAACCGAAAAAGGAATTTCAAGCACATTGCCTACTACACAGTCAGAAGAAGGAGCTTACATGTCAGGGTTAGGTTTTTTTTTTTCCCCAAAAAGACTAGGTCTTGCTATTTTTGCCTGCGGAACCACAGGCTCACGTTGCCCGGAGTACCACAGACTCAAGCAATCCCCAGCCTCAGCTTCCCAGGCAGCTGGGATTACAGGCATGCACCACCATGCCCAGCTACTTTTTGGGGACTAGGTCTCGCTACGTGTTCCTGGCGGGACTAGACCCACGATCCCTGGCCCCAGCCATGGCTTCCTAGGCTGCCGCTTACAGGCATGCACCACCTTGCCAGGCTTGTTAGGGTCAGTTTTAAGGTTAGGATTAGGTTTAGGGTTAGGCTTCGGTTGGGGTAGACAATTACATTATGTCTTCTTGAGAGTCTCAGGCAATTACGTATGTGCTCCTAGTACATCCAAGATGAGCTACAGCATGGATGAGCACCCCAACAATCTCTGCAGTGTTGAGGGAACAGTGCTTGGAAAAAACTGTCCAATCTCAATCAATGCCAGCTCTAGATCATCTGGGAAGTATTCGCACCGTGGTGGACACTGAGAACTTAACCCTCTGCCTGCTAGAACCAGTATTGAAGGTAGTTACTGCATTGCCAACTTGCTTTAAAGTTAATTTCTCTTGTGGCTATAAATAATGAAATTACTATCATTTTCTATACTATCTGGTGTGAATATTTCCTTGTATTTGCCAGAGTGACTCAGAGGCAAAAGACATGAAACCTCTAGGGGTAAGATGCCCTGTTTCTTGCAGACATCTCTGGTATAAGAGGCAATGTGGTGGAGTTTCCATACACATGGGCACCAGGTCAGTTATGGGTTCTAGTCTATTTGACTGCCCCATTTATCCTCACATTTCTTGAAGGTATAATTTGAGACCAACTATATTAACAACTAAATCAAATTACTACTATTTAGTGAAATGCTGTGCTGTGCCTGATTGACTGATACTAGTTTTCTTAATGACTTTGAAATTAAATATTATTATTCCCATTTTTCATTGGAGGAAATGGACTCTTTGGTGCACTTAATATTCTGTCTTAGAAATTAATGTTGGCTTATAATATGCATTTTCCTTTTTAAAATAAGGTATATATTCATTGAACAAATGTTTTTTTAATAAAAGCATATTTATTTTTTCAAATTTTTTCAGTATCTTTAAGATCCCCCCCTCACCATCCTATGTGTCCTCGTGTCCCTTTTTCCTTACTTTCCTTAACCTCAGAGCCCTTGGGATATTTGTTAATGTTCACTGGTTTTTGAAACAGATTCACAGTATTGAATTGTCTGTTATGTAAATTTCCCATATTTGTTTTTATTCTGAACTTGCTGCACATAATTCTCTCCATGGTGTGCATATATCACATCTTCTCCCATGTCCTAGCTGTTGCAAATATGCTGCTATGAACACTGTTGAAGATGTGGGGTTATTGGTTTCAAATTCTGTGAGTATATGCCCAAGAATGGGACTGCTGGGTCATATAGTTTTTCCTTCCATTTTCAGTTTTTTAAAAATAAATCGGATTGATTTCCATGAAGGTCATACCAGTTCACATTCCCAACAACCTCCTTGGCTTTGTTTTACAGTAGTTTTGTTGTATCGGAGGGAAGTGAGCCAGTGTCTTCAATCTACCTGATGCTCATTGGTTTTACCCTAATTATCACAACAACCATACCCCCAGCACTACTGTGCTGCTCACCAGTGAGTGAGGTGGCCATGTGTCACATGGATTCTCAGGTCTATGGAGTTATGTGGTGCCTCGGTAGGTGGGGTCAGGTGGGGGCATTCCAGAGGGGGTATGTCCCTCATTCTTCAGGATAAGAATGAATGTAAGGGGAAAAGATATTCTAGGTTGAGAAACCAGCAGACAAAAATACAGAGATATAAAAAGGTATAATGAAAAAGCACAGAGATATAAAAAGTCACAGTTTATGGGAAACAACACTTTTCAGACTGGCATGGAACATGAATTCTGGGAGGCGTTCTGGGGGTGATACAATCAAACCAGGAGAGGTCTGCTTCCGGGGAGCCCCACACATATTGCTGAGAACTGCGGAGTTTAGTAAGGAGCCTGGGAGGAATTTTGAACAGAACTGTGCCCTAACGGGAAGCAGAGGATGACCAATCTGGCAGGGAGGAGACACTCAGAATCACAATGGGGATGTACCAAAGCAAAGGCAGTGAGGCCAGTTAGGGGCTGTTTCTAGGAACTGATTGGAAGTGTGGAAAGTAAGAGCCAGGGCAACCAGGAGGAGGCACTGGATCTGAGAGGAATGCTAGACAAGGATGGATTCTGTTGCTTTATCTTGAAAGCTGGCACGTAGTAGGCACTCAAAAATGAGGTGCTGAGTTGATGAATGAGATGAAAAATAATAGTGGGGGAGATGTAAGGATGATCCCAAGGCTCCTTTCTTGGAGGTGACTATTTAAAACTCAACTACCTTCTGCTATTTTCAAAAGCAATTGCTGGCCTCCATGAGCAGAACAGAGACATTGCACGCTGTCAACAGCAATTCACCCCAAAGCCAGAGGTGACCATGGGAACATGCTGCACAAGATCTTCCAAAGATCTTGGGATTTCCACAGACATGGCATGAAGACTCAAGTCCATCTTCTCTGAATCTTAAGGGGAGGAGTGACTACAGTTGGACTTTGTTGCTATGGTCACCAGGTCAATATTACAAACATATTTAGATATTTAGCTTTCAATCCCATTGGATGGAATGTGGGATTTCCTACTTATGGTGTCCTGGCTATGCTTAAATACTGTACATTATTTATTTAGGTTTTTCCTTTGAAAAGAATATAAATTATTAATAGCCACATGTTCCTGAAATTTAACTTCCCATTATTTTGTTGGACTTTTCTATTTTATTGATTCCTGGAATACATTTGGCGATCAACACAGGTGATTTTTTAAAAAATAATTTATTTATATATATATTTCATATCCTTGTATTCCCCGGGGTTCACCCATCACCTCTCCTCCCTGATCACTCCCGCCCACCATCCCACCCCCAGTTGTGTACTTTAGTTTGGTTGTTAGCTTGTTTTGACTTTTCTTCCTGGCCTTTTGCTTGTTTTTCCTACATCCCATATATTTGGTTTCTGTCTTTTTCTTTCTGACTTGTTTCTGCTAATATGATTCTTTCTAGGTCCATTCAGGTTATCTCAAATGCATCGAATTTGTCATTTGTAATTGATGAATAATATTCCATTGTGTATTCTATGAGATATGAGATGTTTAGCTTTCAAAATTGGTAGGCTAACATCTCACTTCTTCAACTTTTGAGCATACGTTGTTACAAATGGTGGGAAATATGTGCTTCCGCATTCCTCCATCCCTCATCCTGTCTCATCCCCAGAAGTCCCTGCTCTGTGTGGGGGGTGAGGCAAACTTGGCTACTGAAGCTTACATCCATAATAAAATGGTGTCTGAGTCTCTGACAATAAGGGAAAGAGCATTTAAAATTAAGAAAAGGAGGTAAAGGTGGAAGATCAGCTCCTACTTTCATTTTATTTTTAAAATGCATATACATAAGTATGACCTTAATAAAAACTTTTAACCTCGTTAGTTATCAATTTCTTTTCAGAGTCAATGCAAATCAACCAACTGCAATAAAGGAGCTAAAAAAGAATTTGGAGGCATGAATAAGAGGTGGGAGCTTGCATGGCAGGAAACAGGTAAGGTACAAATGAACTACTCCCAGCGATCCCGAGCTAGCCCAAGGCTGAGGCCAAGGTCCAGTTCATTCACTATTAGTTACCAAGCTCAGCCAGAAAAGCTGGGTGGCACTGCTAACCAGAAGCTTGTGCCCTGGGCCAGAGTCCAGCTGATCACTGCAAATCTCTGGCAAATTCTGCAACTGAACATCTGCGAGCTTTGATCTCTCCATCTGGAGATGGACTAGTATAACATTACTGCCTATGTATGCTAGTGCGACACTGAGAAAATTAACTAATAGGTGACTAAAAAATATTGAGATCCTTCAAGTAAGAGATTCTGTATGACTGTCATACAAGATGCCATCAGTACTTAACATCTTTTATATTTTATATTAGAATCAAGAAGGCGGGGAAGCCCTCAGCACAGGGAAATTTATTTCAGTATCTTCTTTCTTTTTTTTTGGTTCAGACAAAGCAATTTTATTTACATATGGAAAGACATTTGAGACAGGTAGACAGTTGCATTCAAAGTTGCACTGGTGTTTAGTAGGGAAACTTAGTCTAATGAACAAATAAGGTACTCAACTTAGTCTAATGAGGTACTTAGCTCTTTAAGTTTTTATTTTATTTTTTCTTGTTTCTTTTTTTAACTTAGCTCTTTTTTATATTATTTTTTAATTAATTGCATATATACATTATATTGTTGTCACCTGTGAATCATAATCTTAATCTCTTGTGCCCATCCCTCCCCAATTTCACTATTTCTGTGTGCCATTCTGCTTATCTCATTCTCTACTCACTGAATTCTCCAACTTCACAAAATATTGTCCTTCCATACTGACAATCTGACTTTTGCATTTGGGCTTTACTTTTAAGAATCTTCATATTGGAAAGTGGTAAAGAGTGATTTTCAAAATCAGTGAAAGAAAACCATCTTTGGTTAAGAGCAACTTGTACCCAGGAGGCAACAGGATGTGGATCCCAAGAAAATGACACAATCTACCCTTCACCTAAAATGGGGATGACTCCAGGCATCCACAGGCAGTTGCTAAATGGGTTCAAAATATTTTTTGATGGATTTCTCACTCAGAATAAGTTAGATTTTCTGTGAGACACATAAATGCTACTCACATTGCACCCACATAAAGTTATCCAACTGTCTCATTTTCACACACACACACACACACACACACACACACACACACACACATGCACACCCACCCATACAAATCTAACTTGATCTTCCCATTTGTAAAACACCTGGGAACACATTAGATGGAGGTGAAAGGTAAGGTGTTTACAAACTGGTAAGGAAATTCGATATTTATCCTGTCAGCTGAAATGAACCTGACAGATGTATTTTTGGTTAAAATTAAAACTGGGGGCCCTATCATGTTACCTGAGCGACGTTGCCAGATGCGCAGCATGTGTGCGATGGGAAGGCAACCTGGGTCATTCGAGCCAGGCTGCGGTTCCCACACTTTGTGGTCAGGAAGCTTGTTACAGGCCTGGCCTGGGAGGGGCCACCACGTGTCAGATTTAGGAAAACCGTATAGAAATGATTCCTTCCATCTGACCACATTCACAGACATCCTCACTGACAGGGAATAATAACTCTGGGAAGAAAACCAAGGAAGTTAATGGCCTGTGATTTTGGCCTGCAAAAATGATTCTTGTTTCAGACTAGCTAACTAGACATGTCCCAAGGACACAGCATGGGAATGACCAGTTCTGTCCAGTGTGCTCATGGGACTTCCTTCTCTTTGGGCCCATTGCTCTAAATAAGGGGGACCTGTGTGTATCAGAGGACACTGTAGGAGAGTCAACAGGATTTTTCTAAAGCAAGCTCCTGATGTTTTGGTTTGCTTTTTTAGGGTCCTCTTGTACATACTGAAGAATGTCTACTTTTCTTCTAAAAATTTCTTTTAAATTGAGGTAACATTGGTTTACAACACTGTATGTAACTTAGAGGTATAAGATGACAATGGTCAGATGTATGTCACCATACCTCATGCACTGCCAAGACACCCATAGTCCTCCACTATAGTTCAGTGCTTTTCTTATCACTGAACTAAGAGCTGGTGGCTCTTTATAATGGTAACAGTTACTAGCAATACCAGAGAAGGGAATCTGTGAACTGCCCTGAAAGGTGGACTTCCTAAAGAGTTTGGTGGGGCAGCTCTGTGGTAGGAGCTGGTCATGTACAAATGCCAGATCAAGGGGTTCTGAGGCCCCATACAGGTGTTATGGACCGGTTATGGACTTGGTTATGTTATAGACCTGCCTGTATGGACCAGTATTTGGTTCTTCAGCACAGAGGCTTATGCTCAGCTGATCCCACTGTAATAATGGCCCCCAGTTAAATTGTATTCTTTATTATCACTGTAGAGCTTGCCTACTACTGCTCATGTGTCCCTGGAATGTGGCCATCTACACACCCACAATATCTTTCCTTCATATTTGTAAGTGTTCCAAGTACACAGCTGCCATCTCAGGAAGTGACAGAGATTCTCACAGAACTGTACAAAAAGAATTATGAAGGAAACATGGAGAGAAAAAAGAATTAAACAAAAAAGAGGCATAGGTAATATACTCTGCACTCTTGAGAAGGAATTTTGGGGGTCCGAAATAGAGAAACATGGCATAGTAGACACCGTATTAACCTGATAAGTACTAAAGAAATAAAACAAAATTCATCAATGAGCTGGTTCAGTCCTAGGGGGACTGAATACCCACCTTTACTGTCTCATGAGCTGATGACAATCCAAAAAAAGACAAGAGAGTGATTGCTATGGGAGAAAATGGAAACACATGAAGCTCAGCAAAACTTGCAAATAGTATAAAGTAATAAAAATATCGACAATTTGTGCAGCACAGAATGAATTAGTGCAACCCAGACATGCAAAAATGATGGACCCAGATTCTGGCTGCATTGCACAAATGCACCCGACCAAACATCCCTGACAAAGCAAGTGCTAATCACTGAATTGTCTTTCCCAAATTCACATGCTGAAGTCTTAGCTCTGAGTCACTCAGAATGTGACCTTATTTGGAAACAAATGGTTGCAAATGCAATTAGTTAAGAGGTGGTACTGGAGGAGCCTGGTCCTATACCCATAATCATGAAAAGGGGAAATCTGGACAACACGGACACTTGGAAAATATGGACACAGAGATTACGGTACTGTGTCAACAAGTCCAGGAATAGCAGATTGAAAGCAAACTCCCAGGAGCCCAAGGAGAATCCTGGACAAGATCCTTCTTTCAGCCTGGTTGATACCTTGAGTTTTAAATTCCAGCCTCCAAAGGTATGAGACAATAAATTACTATTGCTTAAGCCACTTGGTTTGTAGCCCCAGTGAGTGAATACCTCTAGAAAACAGAATAAGGAACTGCAACCTTTAAATAACAGCAATGCACTGGTGTCAAGCAAAGGTTGTGATGAGTACAGAGTTAAGCACAGAGATAAGAGAAGATTTAGTGAATGAAAATAAAACTTGGGGAAAGATACCATGATAATACAGACAACTCCACCAAATGCTGGATGACTTTCCCTCCCCAAATTTTCCTTTCCACAATTGTCTATCACCTTTGAGAAAATATAAAGTCAAAGACAAAGCCTTAAGCGATCACAAATAAGGGGAGTTGGCATTTAATGACATGAGGATAAAAATGTAATTAGCTTTCCCTCCATAGCCTTTGGAGGGGCACAGGGCTGGGTGGGGAAGTTATGACAAAGCTGAGGGAAAATATGTTAACAGGGTCACCTTGCTCTTTGGAGGCTGAGCAAGATGTTTTAAAACTTAGAGGACTTCAAACAATTGGTCAATTGAAAAAACAAAGAGCGGGTCACAAAGATTCCTATCTGTTATGTCATTATGGGGAATAATTAAGGCTACCCAGAGATAGAAAGGCATCGTGGAGAAACAAGTGAATTAGCATATTAAGCAAGAATTAATTAACAATTCTTTCATTAATAATGAAAACAGTAAGTTAGCAAATATATTTGAAGAACTATCAGGTATTAACAGAACTGCACAAAGGCCCATATAATAACTACACAGAATGAATAGCAGGAGAACAAAACACTGCTTTTTGTTCTTAAAAGGGAATTAAGGTTTATTTAGCTAATAAATGAAATAAATAAATAGTTAAAATGTTTTGTTTTCCTGAAATATACTGATGTTCAACTTTTAACTAGCAGCCTTCCTAAGTTTGTCTTTTGGCCTAGCTCAAAAAGAAGCAGAGTTTAAAATCCATGAGGGAAAATACAGAAATGAAAAGAGAAAGCAGTAAGTGATTATTAGAAAGATACATTTACTTAGGTTTAAGGACAAACAAAAACATTTACAAAAGTAAATGTGTATACCCCTATACTTGCTTTATTAAAGCAAAAAAGTAACTGGCTGGATTTTAAAAACAAATTTCAACAATGTATTATTTAAAAGAAATGCATTTAGCAGCAAGTCATTTTATTAGTTGGAGGAAAATGGTCTAAGTCTAACCCATTTAAACACAAGAGCAAAGACACTTTAGGCTCAGCCATTTGTGAGGTGCAGTTTCACATACTCAAATCTTGTCTATTTTTTAATGTTGGGCTTAGGGGGCCCCTTTCCCTGTTCCCCCAGTCCTTAAGAGTGTCCAAGGTTACTATTTAAGGAGCTCCATCAGTTCAGAATTTAATACAACACCTTTAATATAATACAGTAGCTTTAGATTTCTGTTTTACCCTTATTAGAGCATGAGCTCCTGGGATAAGCAGGTGATGATGCCAAGCACAGCTGATTAAATTACGGACTACTATGCATCTATTAAAATGAAAGCTGCATAGACCAGAAAGAGAAGGATGCATGAGCCAAGGAATACAGGCATGGAAGTATACATGCTGAGAACTTGGTCCAGTGTGGCTGGGACATGGGATTTGCAGTAGAGGAAGAGTTAGAGGAGTGGATTCACTGTTAAAACAAAAATTGCAAAGGGCCTTGTATGTCATCCCAAGAGCTGGGAATTGATTGCACAGGCAGTGGGGAATAGGGACAGGATTCGGAATCAGTGTTGTTTTTTATGATTAACTTTGTTTTCTAATAGCACCGAGGTTGAGAGAATGGAGGAGAGGAGGGAGCTCCGAGACAGAGAACAGTTTATGAGGCCACATGAGTTGATGTTTGTTAGTAAGTAGTGGATTTTTCCTTCTTCTGTCCTTTCTTTGTTTTACAGCTTTTAAAAATGCAAGCTTATAATATGTTTATATTATAAAATATATTAAATATTTTAAAAACTGGTGATCTCTTTCTTTTCTTTCTCTCTCCTTCCCTTTTTTCTCCCCCCAGTTTCCTTGATCATTCTGGTCCTCCTTTTTCCCTCTTCCTTTTTAAAAACACTCCCTCTTTCCTTTTCCTCTTCTCATCGTTATTTCTGCAGTAGGACAATGAGAATGGAGCAAAACTTTCAGATTCCATGGATCCTTGTGGTCAGAGCAATGATCAGCAACTGAAGGCTGACTGAACTTGAAGATTGAAGAAATGGGAGGAGTCAAGAGGACTGAAGAATTTCAAGGTCAAGTGACAAGTGGTTTGGGATTCTAACAATTAACAGAAAGAATCAAAAGGGAGAAGAGGGGTGTGTGTGTGTGTGTGTGTGTGTGAACATGTAGTGCAAAGTGCATTTGAGGCTCCTATAGGTCATCCTGTGCAGACCTGGGGTTAAGGAGCAAGAGCCTGAAGCCCAGAGATGTATGGTTGGGGGATGGACACCACTGTGGAAATTGATAAAATACACTGGGAAAAATTATGTTTGAGAAATTCCTCTTCTGATGATGAAGAATAGCCTCGTGAAGACATGTGTGCATTTATGAAGTAAGGGAAGGAAGAGATGTCAGAGAAGGAAATTAAGTGAAATGGATGACTTAAGAAGGGTAGATTTTTATTAGCCAAGGAAGGAAAACCTTTGAGGAGGAGGATGGGCAATGATAGAACAGGTCAGTTCTTCAAGGTGGCTGATGAAATGAGGTGACTTGGGAAAATACTACGATACTGGGAAAGTAAAATGATAAGGAAAGAAGACAACTGACAAGAAACTGAAAAGTGACAGGGAAGTGAGGACAGGAAATCGGAGTACTCCCGAAGAATGCAGCCAGTGAAAAAGAGAAAGAGATGGCCCCAGGAGCTCAAGGAAGTTGTTTTTTCTCAAGGGTAGAGAAACCTGATTTGGTCTGTAGACTAAACAGAAGGAGTCAGAAGGGATAGAAAGAGGGGAATGATTGATTAGATAAGGCTTTAGCCATGTCAGGAGGTCAGGCAAATAAGGTACTTATCATGTTATCAGATTACAAAAAATTCTGAAAAAAGAGTAATGACAGGTGACCATAGGATTGCAATATATGAGACTTATTTAAAACAGTAAAGGTGTTCCAAGCACATTAAAAAAAATACGTATAAGAGAAGTGGAGAAAATGCAAGAAGAAATAAAACAAGTAATGGCATAATAAACTTCAGAATATATCACAGCAAAGCATAGAGATGAAACTGAAAACTGCAACAATTAAGGAAAAGCTAACATGTAAGAAAAAACATGTGTGACAGAAATAAACATATTTTCAACAGAAACAGATCTCTCCTCCAAATTGATCACATAAGAGAGTAAAAGTCACATTTAATAAATATATATCTAAAATATTCTTAGGCATTAGAGAAACATTAACTGATTGCTATTTAAGTAATATCCTACAATTAGAATTTCTTCTTATAAATAATATCAGTAAAGGAAGCAAGCCTGGCCCAATGTCTATACCCTTAAATTTATTCTAGAACCTTGTCCCTTGAATCTATCTTTACACGCCAACCTTTCAAGATTTCTCCCCAAACATGGTTGAGGAAATTGGGTGGTGTCTACTCTTTATAAAAGCTGATTTGCCTGCTTGGTTTTCCCTAGTCATTATTCTTCATAAGATGCAGATTTCAAGTAACTGAAAGGTAAGGGAATGACTAATCAAATGTAGCCAAACTGTGGCTACCAAATATATTACATCTACTTTCATTTTAACTGTATGAGTTGGTTGATATGAAAATATGTGAATATATAATCATGTAAAATACAAAGAGCTGAAAGGGTATTTGGACACAGAACTGAGGAGAGGGGGGAAAAACAGCTATTTTTTTTATTGTTCATTCATTACAGTATTTCCTCTGGGATTTCTTAAATTAACTGTTTAAAAATAAAACAAAAATTCACGGGAAAATGTGACAGTGGTAATCATCTTGGAAGAGTTATGAAAACAGGCAGATCATAGAAAATTTTAGCCAAAAAATTAAATGAAACAGTAATCTCTCACTGGTGGTGACCCCACCACCAATGAAATAAATATTCCACTTATAAAATCAAATTTAGATGAAAACTTAATGAAGCATTTTAGAGCATTGAGGAGTCACTGGTGAAATCTGTGGTGACATCCACTCGTGAGATCTTATAAATCAATTATCTTGTTGTTCAGATAGGAAGGATGAAATTAAGTAGCATTTAAGGAAAAAAATAAAGAACACCAACACCAAATCCCAAAACAAAGTCAAAAGAGGCTGAAGTATGGATGCTTGGCATTGGAAAATCTTGCCTTTTTTTTTTTTTTTTTGAGTTTTTGCTTTTGTGGATACCAGACACATATCCATCTATGTTTTCTTGTCTACATAAGAACAATTTTCCACATATTTTCCACAACCAATCAATTCTACATATTTTCGACAACCAATCAATCATCCAGAAAGGAATTATGCTAATATCTTCCAAGATGACCTTATTACATGTAAACAAGTACACATGTTTTTAGCAGAGAATATATATAAAAATGGACAGAAGATCCTCCTTCAGACTTCCTGCGCTTGTCTTATTACAAAATATCATTGGGGTTGACTGTCCACAAACTATTTATTTCCAAACACAAAGACAAGAGGAGGTTCCTAGAGATCATTAAATAATTGGTTTTGGGGGGACAGTTTTAATCTCCCTGAATATCTGGGATCTGGTTTGTTTAAGAAGGAATATTCACTGATTTTTCTTTACAGCATTTATAGGCACCTTACACTGAAATGGGAACTTACTGCTCTGAAGTACTGAATAATCACATTCTACTTTATTAGTCCTCCTGGTAATGTACTAAATAATAGTAACTTGATTTCTCTTACCCAAGTCAACAGTCAATCTGACTCAGTCCCAGGGCTAACATAAGAGCATAAACAATCAATCTAAAGACAGTAACTAATTTTAGGATAAACTGATTCAAAATAAAGATATAAAAACAAGTCAAAGGAAACTAAGATGGTTGGATGACAGGTGAAAATGGGTAGGCAGACCTGTACCTCACAGCCCCACTCTTTTATTGCTATCTTAATAATTGACACTTAACTTTTACTTTCCCCCACCTTGGAGGCTCCAGGTGAGCAATAAAGACACAAAGAAGAAAAAAAAGTGTGAAGTGGTTTGAGAAGTTAAAGAGTTCCACAGGGCACAGTCACAAGCTCCACTTATAATCCTGTCTCCCTCCCTTCTGGTTGATAGGGATGTGTTCATCCTCTTTTCTCAATTCATCCTGCTGCCCTCCTGTCTCCTTTCCCCTCTTTAAGGGGGAGATGGAAAAAATAAGAAATGTTGAATGAATGAGAAAACCAGGCTGAATGAGAAAACCAGGCTGAAAGAACCCTAGTTGAATGCACTACTTGATAAGATCTCTGAATGCTGTGGTTCTTTGGTTGCTATTTTTGAAAAGGACAATCCAATCTCACACAGAATTAGAGAATTACAGAGTGATGTTAACATTCTCTCTACAGGCAGGAGAAATGTTGGTGAGAGGAAAAGACAAGAGTTCTCACAAAAAGTATTTGAAAGATGACTCACTGAGTACAGCTCTCCAAAAGGACCCTTCAAATTCTAAAATGTCAAGTAAAATCCTTATTGATGACTGTTAGCTAAAGCAACCATCAGATTGAGATAGGTAAGTTATGACACAGGACTTTGCACATATATAGTCAGAATTCATTAGGGACTCACCATGAAAATGAACATATATAATATGATATATAATACATATATAAAAACACTACGTTACAGGATTTGAAGTCACATTTTTGCACTTGAAATAATTATGGTATAGTTGTATCTTAGTTTTTACGATGTGTGCTTTGCCCTGTCTGTGCTTTAATTGCTGTCAAATGGATAAAATATGAAGCTTTCAATTGTACCCCTAATCCTGTGGGAAAGGATAATCCAATTTATGACTTTCCAAGAAGAATCTCATGCACATTCAACTCTAGGATATTCAGCCAAAGAAAATGATGGGACTCCTGTTGTTTGAATCATTTAAATCCAATTTGTGTGATATGCTGCCCATTATTCTATATAGAGACTCCATCTGGACGGAGATGGGGGAAGCCTGCCGTTCCATTGCATCGCTGCTTCTGTGGTTCTAAACGCATAATTACCGGCTTCAGAGGGCTGACATTGGACACTCATGACAATTTCACAGCCTCAAGAAAGTACCATTTTCCACAATTTACATGAAAACTCTGTACAGGGAAGAATCCATCTAATTGGGACATTTTTCAACAGCATTTAAATATCGGGCCAGCTGGATTGCCCGACCCATGTGAATTTAATCAGTACACTCCTCCCAGAACTTATATTCTATAACCATTCAATGCTTGAGCTACATCTGTCACCCAAATCTGGTTGTGATCATTTCTTGTCATTAGTGCTACACACCCAGAAACGAACTATTCTGTGGTAGCCTCAAAGACACTCATTTTGTAGGAGATTCAGAAGGGAAAAGCTGTTTCTGAAATGAAATGCTTTACTAACATGGTACCATTTGTTCTTCCTCTAATCTTCCCTTTTCCAAACCCCCATGAGGAATGCTTTCCCAAGGTTAATTCTACATGACTGATCTACGATTTAACCTTTTATCAGTTATATCCTCAACTGATGTCTCACTCCCTACCCAAGATAACTCCAAACGGCAGTTCTTTTTTTGGTAAAAGATAACAGTATCACTAAATAAAAATATCACTTCCCTTCTCTTCTTTTCCTCTGTACCCCAGGAATCAATTAACACAGCTTGTATTCCCCAAACAAGTCAAAAGTAATCAGGAGCCCAAGTCTCCTCAAACTTGACATCAGACAAAAATAAAGTTCAGACCACAATGCAACATAAAAACAAAGACACATCAACTATCAAGCTCCTTGAAACTCTTAGAATCTTGTTAAGGGGATGGAAAATATGCCCAAAAATAACAGTGGGGTGTTTCTAAAATAACACAGAGACAAGTAACTTCTGTTTTGACAGAAACTACTACATAGGTGCCCTATGGAAATTCAGAGTTACAAAGAGATAATCAAAGGGCGAATGTTACAGCTTTCTTAACAGAGGGAGGCAGGGAAGGGAAGTCTCAAAGGTGGTGGTGGTCCTGAGAGGATGGTAGCAGATGAGAGGAGGGCAAAGCACAGAGATACAAGAATCATGTCAGATAAGTAATCACATCACCCAGGCTGGGTTTTTCCAAGTATGTCCTCCTGCAAATGAACTAATGGCAGAGCGGCCCAAGGCCATGGCTATGCTATGATTGGCATCCAGTAAGTGTCTGGTGGTTAAAAAGCCTGAGAAATAAATTAATGGAGTTGAGGAAGGTAGAGAATTCCAGAGTGCATGAGGTCAACAGAGCCTAGCAAAGATTTGAAGCCACTCCTTACAGGCAAGTTTATCTAATAAACAATTCCAGCTATGGATATGCTAATCCTTACAGCAGCTCATCTACCAGAACCTGACAAGAACAACATTTTTTTCCTGTTTAGTTTATTAAAAGAAGGAATCATCAACTAAGTATATTGTAGAGGTGTCTGCAGCCAGAGACACCTAGTAGAACGCTATACTGCATGGAGACGAAGTGTGGACAGAGGGTAAAACTTGGCGTGTGTTCAGTGAATTTGGGAAATAAATCTCTTTTAAGACAAACTACAATCAGTAAATGCTCTCTTGTTCATGTTAAGAGAGAGACTAGAAGATGTAACACAGTGAATATGGGTCTTTATTTCCTGGCAGTGTTGACTCGTTCTTGCTCAAAATTCATGTAACTCTGGAAGGAACAAGTACATTTCAATTAGTTAGGGTATACAGTAGTTTGTCTTCTAAAAACAGTTATGTAAAATATATTCTGGGTTACTTGTGATTTTGGTACTTAGGAAAGTGTCTGCATTTTCAATTAGGAGCTAAATATACAAATTAAAAGTAGTGACAGTGAAGCTTCCATCTACCCTTACTGGTCGTTGCACAGAAACACTAATATCAGATGATGGTTTTGTCGTGTGATCCGTCCCCCAGCACACAAATATAGAACATGACCATAAAAAGTAACGGACCATGCCCTCTGCTAAGTAATTTATGACAACAGATCCAGACTGGAATGCCAGCTGGAATTACCTTCACCCCGTCTGCTATTTTCACATATACAGCTTTGCAGAGATGACAGAAGTTGTGTCCTGCAAAGAGGACTCAAGTTAAGGCGCAGAAACTAGTAGCAAATCCAAATCAAAGGCCCAAAAATGTTTGGCTTAAAAAAAGATTTGTTGAATGACTCACTGACCTCTTTAAAAATTAATTTTGTTCAGGCCCTTAGAGAAACACATACAATTCTTCCAATTTTTTTTTTAATATCAGATTTATGGGGGCCAGCAAGTAAATATTTAGTTTCACAGTAGAGAATGATAAATAGTTAGTAATTATTTTATTAAAAATACAAAGTGAGCCCAACATTTGACTAAACAGAGAATGAAAAATTCCCTGGTTACATCCAAGGTTTGGATGGAGAACTTGCCACTGAAGCAGTCTGGAAATGTAAGGAACAGTAGGGCAGGGTTGATACAACAAATGGTATTATCTTTCTTTATTAACCTTCACCCCTCAGGTCATCCCCTTAATCCTCTGTGTGTGATAACCACCTCACTTCCTTTAGGGACTCATTCATTATCCAATTCATGTCTTACACAAAGAGAGATGAGCTAATGTGCCTTATCAGATTAAAAAAAAAAAAAAGTCACCACAGTGATGCCCAGCAGGACAGGATCTTAGCAAATCCTTTCTGCCTCCATAGTCCCGGATTTCTAAACACCCATCAAGCTCCTAACCCATGGTCCCAGTTCCCAGGCTCATTCACAGCTTTATGTTACCAAAGCAAACAGTTGGGGCAGAAGAATGACAGAATTATTCTCCT